>JAFDVH010000045.1:53085-160070 GCA_019176425.1 Megalops atlanticus | reverse complement strand
ATGGAAGGCCTGAAACGCTCTCAAATGAACTTTCGGAGTCCAAAAAGTGATTTTAGTGCAGATATTCGTTCAACACAGAGTTTCCACTGAAAGGTTAGGAACGCTCTCAAATGCACTTTCAGAGTCCAAAAAAGTGATTCTTAGTGCAGATATTAACTCAACACAGATTTTCCACTGGAAGGCCAGAAACGTTCACAAATGCACTTTCAGAGTCCAAAAAATTGATTCTTGCTACAGATATTCCCTAAACACAGAGTTTCCACTGGAAGGCCAGAAACGCTCTGAAATGCACTTTCAGAGTCCAAAAAATTGATTCTTACTACAGATATTCACTCCACACAGAGTTTCCAGTAGAAGGCCAGAAACGCTCTCAAATGCACTTTTGGAGTCCAAAAAAGTGTTTCTCACTGCAGATATTCACTCAACACAGAGTTTCCACTGAAAGACTAGGAACCTTCTCAAATGCATTTTCAGAGTCCAAAAAAGTGTTTCTCACTGCAGATATTCACTCAACACATAGTTTTCACTGGAAGGCCCGAAACGCTCTCAAATGCACTTTTGGAGTCCAAAAAAGTGATTCTTAGTGCAGATATTCACTCAACACAGAGTTCCACAAGAAGGCAAGAAACGCTCTCGGAAGCACTTTCAGAGTCCAAAAATTGATTTTCACTGCACATATTCACTCAACACAGAGTTTTCACTGGAAGGCCAGAACGCTCTCAAATGCATTTTCAGAGTCCAAAAAATTGATTCTTACTGCATATATTCACTCCACACAGAGTTTCCAGTAGAAGGCCAGTAACGCTCTCAAATGAACTTTTGGAGTCCAAAAAAGTGATTCTTAGTGCAGATATTCACTCAACACAGAGTTTCCACTGAAAGGCTAGGAACCTTCTCAAATGCATTTTCAGAGTCCAAAAAGTGATTGTTAGTGCATATATTCACTCCACACAGAGTTTCCAGTAGGAGGCCAGTAACGCTCTCAAATGAACTTTTAGAGTCCAAAAGTGTGATTCTTAGTGCAGATATTCACTCAACACAGAGTTTACAGTAGATGGCCAGAAACGCTATCAAATGCACTTTCGGAGTCGAAAATAGTGATTTTTAGTGCAGATATTCACTCAACACAGAGTTTCCACTGGAAGGCCAGAAACGCTCTCAAATGCACTTTCGGAGTCCAAAAAAGTGATTCTTAGTGCAGATATTCACTCAACACAGAGTTTCCACTGAAAGGCCAGAAACGCTCTCAAATACACTTTCAGAGTCCAAAAGTGATTCTTAGTGCAGATATTCACTCAACACAGAGTTTCCACTGGAAGGCCCGAAACGCTCTCAAATGCACTTTTGGAGTCCAAAAAAGTGATTCTTAGTGCAGATATTCACTCAACACAGAGTTTCCACTGAAAGGCCCGAAACGCTCTCAAATGCACTTTTGGAGTCCAAAAAACTGATTTTTAGTGCAGATATTCACTAAACACAAAGTTTCCAATGGAAGGCCTGAAACGCTCTCAAATGAACTTTCGGAGTCCAAAAAAGTGATTTTTAGTGCAGATATTCGTTCAACACAGAGTTTCCACTGAAAGGTTAGGAACGCTCTCAAATGCACTTTCAGAGTCCAAAAAAGTGATTCTTAGTGCAGATATTAACTCAACACAGATTTTCCACTGGAAGGCCAGAAACGTTCACAAATGCACTTTCAGAGTCCAAAAAATTGATTCTTACTACAGATATTCACTAAACACAGAGTTTCCACTGGAAGGCCAGAAACGCTCTGAAATGCACTTTCAGAGTCCAAAAAATTGATTCTTACTACAGATATTCACTCCACACAGAGCTTCCAGTAGAAGGCCAGAAACGCTCTCAAATGCACTTTAGGAGTCCAAAAAAGTGTTTCTCACTGCAGATATTCACTCAACACAGAGTTTCCACTGAAAGACTAGGAACCTTCTCAAATGCATTTTCAGAGTCCTAAAAAGTGATTCTTAGTGCAGATATTCACTCAACACAGAGTTTCCACTGAAAGGCCAAAAACGCTCTCAAAAGCACTTTCAGTGTCCAAAAAAGTGATTCTTAGTGCAGATATTCACTCAACACAGAGTTCCACAAGAAGGCAAGAAACGCTCTCGGAAGCACTTTCAGAGTCCAAAAATTGATTTTCACTGCACATATTCACTCAACACAGAGTTTTCACTGGAAGGCCAGAAACGCTCTCAAATGCATTTTCAGAGTCCAAAAAATTGATTCTTACTGCATATATTCACTCCACACAGAGTTTCCAGTAGAAGGCCAGTAACGCTCTCAAATGAACTTTTGGAGTCCAAAAAAGTGATTCTTAGTGCAGATATTCACTCAACACAGAGTTTCCACTGAAAGGCTAGGAACCTTCTCAAATGCATTTTCAGAGTCCTAAAAAGTGATTCTTAGGGCAGATATTCACTCAACACAGAGTTTCCACTGAAAGGCCAAAAACGCTCTCAAAAGCACTTTCAGTGTCCAAAAAAGTGATTCTTAGTGCAGATATTCACTCAACACAGAGTTCCACAAGAAGGCAAGAAACGCTCTCAGAAGCACTTTCAGAGTCCAAAAATTGATTTTCACTGCACATATTCACTCAACACAGAGTTTTCACTGGAAGGCCAGAAACGCTCTCAAATGCATTTTCAGAGTCCAAAAAATTGATTCTTACTGCATATATTCACTCCACACAGAGTTTCCAGTAGAAGGCCAGTAACGCTCTCAAATGAACTTTGGAGTCCAAAAAAGTGATTCTTAGTGCAGATATTCACTCAACACAGAGTTTCCACTGAAAGACTAGGAACCTTCTCAAATGCATTTTCAGACTCCAAAAAAGTGTTTCTCACTGCAGATATTCACTCAACACAGTTTCCACTGACAGGCTAGGAACCTTCTCAAATGCATTTTCAGAGTCCAAAAAAGTGATTCTCACTGCATATATTCACTCCACACAGAGTTTCAGTAGGAGGCCAGTAACGCTCTCAAATGAACTTTTAGAGTCCAAAAGTGTGATTCTTAGTGCAGATATTCACTCAACACAGAGTTTACAGTAGATGGCCAGAAACGCTATCAAATGCACTTTCGGAGTCGAAAATAGTGATTTTTAGTGCAGATATTCACTAAAAACAGAGTTTCCACTAGAAGGCCAGAAACGCTCTCAAATGAACATTTGGAGTCCAACAAAGTGATTCTTAGTGCAGATATTCACTCAACACAGATTTTCCACTGGAAGGCCAGAAACGCTCTCAAATGCACTTTCAGAGTCCAAAAAAGTGATTCTTAGTGCAGATATTCACTCAACACAGAGTTCCACAAGAAGGCAAGAAACGCTCTCAGAAGCACTTTCAGAGTCCAAAATTGATTTTCACTGCACATATTCACTCAACACAGAGTTTTCACAAGAACGCCAGAAACGCTCTCAAATGCACTTTCAGAGTCCAAAAAGTGATGCTTAGTGCAGATATTCACTCAACACAGAGTTTCCACTGAAAGGCCAGAAACGCTCTCAAATGCACTTTGAGAGTCCAAAAAATTGATTCTTACTACAGATATTCACTCAACACAGAGTTTCCACTGGAAGGCCAGAAACGCTCTCAAATACCCTTTCAGAGTCCAAAAAAGTGATTCTTAGTGCAGATATTCACTCAACACAGAGTTTCCACTGGAAGACCAGAAACGCTCTCAAATGCACTTTGGAGTCCAAAAAGTGATTCTTAGTGCAGATATTCACTCAACACAGAGTCTCCACTGGAAGGCCCGAAACGCTCTCAAATACACTTTCAGAGTCCAAAAAAGTGATTCTTAGTGCAGATATTCACTCAACACAGAGTTTCCACTGGAAGGCCCGAAACGCTCTCAAATGCACTTTTGGAGTCCAAAAAAGTGATTCTTAGCGCAGATATTCACTCAACACAGAGTGTCCACTGAAAGACTAGGAACCTTCTCAAATGCATTTTCAGACTCCAAAAAAGTGTTTGTCACTGCAGATATTCACTCAACACAGAGTTTTCACTGGAAGGCCAGAAACGCTCTCAAAAGCACTTTTGGAGTCCAAAAAAGTGTTTCTCACTGCAGATATTCACTCAACACAGAGTTTCCACTGAAAGACTAGGAACCTTCTCAAATGCATTTTCAGAGTCCTAAAAAGTGATTCTTAGTGCAGATATTCACTCAACACAGAGTTTCCACAGAAAGGCCAAAAACGCTCTCAAAAGCACTTTCAGTGTCCAAAAAAGTGATTCTTAGTGCAGATATTCACTCAACACAGAGTTCCACAAGAAGGCAAGAAACGCTCTCGGAAGCACTTTCAGAGTCCAAAATTGATTTTCACTGCACATATTCACTCAACACAGAGTTTTCACTGGAAGGCCAGAAACGCTCTCAAATGCATTTTCAGAGTCCAAAAAATTGATTCTTACTGCATATATTCACTCCACACAGAGTTTCCAGTAGAAGGCCAGTAACGCTCTCAAATGAACTTTTGGAGTCCAAAAAAGTGATTGTTAGTGCAGATATTCACTCAACACAGAGTTTCCACTGAAAGGTTAGGAACCTTCTCAAATGCATTTTCAGAGTCCTAAAAAGTGATTCTTAGGGCAGATATTCACTCAACACAGAGTTTCCACAGAAAGGCCAAAAACGTACTCAAAAGCACTTTCAGTGTCCAAAAAAGTGATTCTTAGTGCAGATATTCACTCAACACAGAGTTCCACAAGAAGGCAAGAAACGCTCTCGGAAGCACTTTCAGAGTCCAAAAATTGATTTTCACTGCACATATTCACTCAACACAGAGTTTTCACTGGAAGGCCAGAAACGCTCTCAAATGCATTTTCAGAGTCCAAAAAATTGATTCTTACTGCATATATTCACTCCACACAGAGTTTCCAGTAGAAGGCCAGTAACGCTCTCAAATGAACTTTTGGAGTCCAAAAAAGTGATTGTTAGTGCAGATATTCACTCAACACAGAGTTTCCACTGAAAGGTTAGGAACCTTCTCAAATGCATTTTCAGAGTCCTAAAAAGTGATTCTTAGTGCAGATATTCACTCAACACAGAGTTTCCACTGGAAGGCCCGAAACGCTCTCAAATGCACTTTTGGAGTCCAAAAAAGTGATTCTTAGTGCAGATATTCACTCAACACAGAGTTTCCACTGAAAGGCCCGAAACGCTCTCAAACGCACTTTCAGAGTCCAAAAAAGTGATTCTCACTGCAGATATTCACTCAACACAGAGTTTCCACTGGAAAGCCAGAAACGCTCTCAAATGCACTTTCAGAGTCCAAAATTGATTCTCACTGCAGATATTCACTCAACACAGAGTTTTCACTGGAAGGCCAGAAACGCTCTCAAATGCATTTTCAGAGTCCAAAAAATTGATTCTTACTGCATATATTCACTCCACACAGAGTTTCCAGTAGAAGGCCAGTAACGCTCTCAAATGAACTTTCTGAGTCCAAAAACGTGATTCTTAGTGCAGATATTCACTCAACACAGAGTTTTCACTGGAAGGCCAGAAACGCTCTCAAAAGCACTTTCAGTGTCCAAAAAAGTGATTCTTAGTGCAGATATTCACTCAACACAGAGTTCCACAAGAAGGCAAGAAACGCTCTCAGAAGCACTTTCAGAGTCCAAAAATTGATTTTCACTGCACATATTCACTCAACACAGAGTTTTCACTGGAAGGCCAGAAACGCTCTCAAATGCATTTTCAGAGTCCAAAAAATTGATTCTTACTGCATATATTCACTCCACACAGAGTTTCCAGTAGAAGGCCAGTAACGCTCTCAAATGAACTTTTGGAGTCCAAAAAAGTGATTGTTAGTGCAGATATTCACTCAACACAGAGTTTCCACTGAAAGGTTAGGAACCTTCTCAAATGCATTTCAGAGTCCTAAAAGTGATTCTTAGTGCAGATATTCACTCAACACAGAGTTTTCACTGGAAGGCCAGAAACGCTCTCAAAAGCACTTTCAGTGTCCAAAAAAGTGATTCTTAGTGCAGATATTCACTCAACACAGAGTTCCACAAGAAGGCAAGAAACGATCTCAGACGCACTTTCAGAGTCCAAAAATTGATTTTCACTGCACATATTCACTCAACACAGAGTTTTCACAAGAAGGCCAGAAAGGCTCTCAAATGCACTTTCAGAGTCCAAAAAAGTGATGCTTAGTGCAGATATTCACTCAACACATAGTTTACAGTGGTTGGCCAGAAACGCTCTCAAATGCACTTTCGGAGTCCAAAAAAGTGATTCTTAGTGCAGATATTAACTCAACACAGATTTTCCACTGGAAGGCCAGAAACGCTCACAAATGCACTTTCAGAGTCCAAAAAATTGATTCTTACTACAGATATTCACTAAACACAGAGTTTCCACTGGAAGGCCAGAAACGCTCTCAAATGCACTTTCAGAGTCCAAAAATTGATTCTTACTACAGATATTCACTCAACACAGAGCTTCCAGTAGAAGGCCAGAAACGCTCTCAAATGCACTTTGAGAGTCCAAAAAATTGATTCTTACTACAGATATTCACGCAACACAGAGTTTCCACTGGAAGGCCAGTAACGCTCTCAAATGAACTTTTAGAGTCCAAAAGTGTGATTCTTAGTGCAGATATTCACTCAACACAGAGTTTACAGTGGATGGCCAGAAACGCTATCAAATGCACTTTCGGAGTCGAAAATAGTGATTTTTAGTGCAGATTTTCACTAAACACAGAGTTTCCAGTAGAAGGCCCGAAACGCTCTCAAATGCACTTTCGGAGTCCAAAAAAGTGATTGTTACTGCAGATATTCACTCAACACAGAGTTCCACAAGATTGCCAGAAACGCTCTCAGAAGCACTTTCTGAGTCCAAAAAAGTGTTTCTCACTGCAGATATTCACTCAACACAGAGCTTCCACTGAAAGGCCAGAAATATTCTCAAACGCACTTTCAGAGTCCAAAAATTGATTCTCACTGCATATATTCACTCCACACAGAGTTTCCAGTAGAAGGCCAGTAACGCTCTCAAACGCACTTTCAGAGCCCAAAAAAGTGATTCTCACTGCAGATATTCACTCAACACAGAGTTTCCACTGAAAGGCCAGAAACGCTCTCAAAAGCACTTTCAGAGTGCAAAAAAGTCATTTTTAGTGCAGATATTCACTCCACACAGAGTTTCCAGTAGAAGGCCAGTAACGCTCTCAAATGCATTTTCAGAGTCCAAAAATTGATTCTTACTGCATATATTCACTCCACACAGAGTTTCCAGTAGAAGGCCAGTAACGCTCTCAAATGAACTTTTGGAGTCCAAAAAAGTGTTTCTCACTGCAGACATTCACTCAACACAGAGTTTTCACTGGAAAGCCAGAAACGCTCTCAAATGCACTTTCAGAGTCCAAAAATTGATTTTCACTGCAGATATTCACTCAACACAGAGTTTTCACTGGAAGGCCAGAAACGCTCTCAAATGCATTTTCAGAGTCCAAAAAATTGATTCTTACTGCATATATTCACTCCACACAGAGAATCCAGTAGAAGGCTAGTAACGCACTCAAATGAACTTTCTGACTCCAAAAACGTGATTCTTACTGCAGATATTCACTCAACACAGAGTTTCCACTGAAAGACTAGGAACCTTCTCAAATGCATTTTCAGAGTCCAAAAAAGTGATTGTTAGTGCAGATATTCACTCAAAACAGAGTTTCCAGTAGAAGGCCAGTAACACTGTCAAATGAACTTTTGGAGTCCAAAAAAGTGATTCTTAGTGCAGATATTCACTCAACACAGAGTTTCCACTGAAAGGCTAGGAACCTTCTCAAATGCATTTTCAGAGTCCAAAAACGTGATTGTTAGTGCATATATTCACTCCACACAGAGTTTCCAGTAGGAGGCCAGTAACGCTCTCAAATGAACTTTTAGAGTCCAAAAGTGTGATTCTTAGTGCAGATATTCACTCAACACAGAGTTTACAGTAGATGGCCAGAAACGCTATCAAATGCACTTTCGGAGTCGAAAATAGTGATTTTTAGTGCAGATTTTCACTAAACACAGAGTTTCCAGTAGAAGGCCCGAAACGCTCTCAAATGCACTTTCGGAGTCCAAAAAAGTGATTGTTAGTGCAGATATTCACTCAACACAGAGTTCCACAAGATTGCCAGAAACGCTCTCAGAAGCACTTTCTGAGTCCAAAAAAGTGTTTCTCACTGCAGATATTCACTCAACACAGAGTTTCCACTGAAAGGCCAGAAATATTCTCAAACGCACTTTCAGAGTCCAAAAATTGATTCTCACTGCATATATTCACTCCACACAGAGTTTCCAGTAGAAGGCCAGTAACGCTCTCAAACGCACTTTCAGAGCCCAAAAAAGTGATTCTCACTGCAGATATTCATTCAACACAGAGTTTCCACTGAAAGGCCAGAAACGCTCTCAAATGCACTTTCAGAGTGCAAAAAAGTCATTTTTAGTGCAGATATTCACTCCACACAGAGTTTCCAGTAGAAGGCCAGTAACGCTCTCAAATGCATTTTCAGAGTCCAAAAATTGATTCTTACTGCATATATTCACTCCACACAGAGTTTCCAGTAGAAGGCCAGTAACGCTCTCAAATGAACTTTTGGAGTCCAAAAAAGTGTTTCTCACTGCAGATATTCACTCAACACAGAGTTTCCACTGAAAGACTAGAAACCTTGTCAAATGCATTTTCAGAGTCCAAAAAGTGATTGTTAGTGCAGATATTCACTCAACACAGATTTTCCACTGGAAGGCCAGAAACGCTCTCAAATGCACTTTCAGAGTCCAAAATTGATTCTCACTGCAGATATTCACTCAACACAGAGTTTTTTCACTGGAAAGCCAGAAACGCTCTCAAAGGCACTTTCAGAGTCCAAAATTGATTCTCACTGCAGATATTCACTCAACACAGAGTTTTCACTGGAAGGCCAGAAACGCTCTCAAATGCACTTTCGAGTCCAAAAAGTGATTCTTAGTGCAGATATTCACTCAACACAGATTTTCCACTGGAAGGCCAGAAACGCTCTCAAATGCACTTTCAAAGTCCAAAAATTGATTCTCACTGTAGATATTCACTCAACACAGAGTTCTCACTGGAAAGCCAGAAACTCTCTCAAATGTACTTTCAGAGTCCAAAAATTGATTCTCACTGCAGATATTCACTCAACACAGACTTTTCACTGGAAGGCCAGAAACGCTCTCAAATGCACTTTCAGAGTCCAAAAAAGTGATTCTTACTGCAGATATTCACTCAACACAGAGTTTCCACTGGAAGGCCCGAAACGCTCTCAAATGCACTTTGGGAGTCCAAAAAAGTGATTGTTAGTGCAGATATTCACTCAAAACAGAGTTTTCACTGGAAGGCCAGAAACGCTCTCAAATGCACTTTCGGAGTCCAAAAAAGTGATTCTTAGTGCAGATATTAACTCAACACAGATTTTCCACTGGAAGGCCAGAAACGCTCACAAATGCACTTTCAGAGTCCAAAAAATTGATTCTTACTACAGATATTCACTAAACACAGAGTTTCCACTGGAAGGCCAGAAACGCTCTCAAATGCACTTTCAGAGTCCAAAAAATTGATTCTTACTACAGATATTCACTCAACACAGAACTTCCACTGGAAGGCCAGAAACGCTCTCAAATGCACTTTGAGAGTCCAAAAAATTGATTCTTACTACAGATATTCACTCAACACAGAGTTTCCACTGGAAGGCCAGAAACGCTCTCAAATACACTTTCAGAGTCCAAAAAAGTCATTTTTAGTGCAGATATTAACTCCACACAGAGTTTCCAGTAGAAGGCCAGTAACGCTCTCAAATGAACTTTTGGAGTTCAAAAAATGATTCTTAGTGCAGATATTCACTCAACACAGAGTTTCCACTGAAAGACTAGGAACCTTGTCAAATGCATTTTCAGAGTCCAAAAAAGTGATTGTTAGTGCAGATATTCACTCAACACAGATTTTCCACTGGAAGGCCAGAAACGCTCTCAAATGCACTTTCAGAGTCCAAAAAATTGATTCTCGCTGCAGATATTCACTCAGCACAGAGTTTTCACTGGAAAGCCAGAAACGCTCTCAAATGCACTTTCAGAGTCCAAAAATTGATTCTCACTGCAGATATTCACTCAACACAGAATTTTCACTGGAAGGCCAGAAACGCTCTCAAATGCACTTTCAGAGTCCAAAAAAGTGATTCTTAGTGCAGATATTCACTCAACACGGAGTTTCTACTGGAAGGCCCGAAACGCTCTCAAATGCACTTTCGGAGTCCAAAAAAGGGATTGTTAGTGCAGATATTCACTCAACACAGAGTTCCACAAGATTGCCAGAAACGCTCTCAGAAGCACTTTCTGAGTCCAAAAAGTGTTTCTCACTGCAGATATTCACTCAACACAGAGTTTTCACTGGAAGGCCAGAAACGCTCTCAAATGCACTTTCGGAGTCCAAAAAAGTGATTCTTAGTGCAGATATTCACTCAACACAGATTTTCCACTGGAAGGCCAGAAACGCTCTCAAATGCACTTTCAAAGTCCAAAAAATTGATTCTCACTGTAGATATTCACTCAACACAGAGTTTCCACTGGAAGGCCAGAAACGCTCTCAAATACACTTTCAGAGTCCAAAAAAGTCATTTTTAGTGCAGATATTCACTCCACACAGAGTTTCCAGTAGAAGGCCAGTAACACTCTCGAATAAACTTTTGGAGTCCAAAAAATGATTCTTAGTGCAGATATTCACTCAACACAGAGTTTCCACTGAAAGACTAGGAACCTTGTCAAATGCATTTTCAGAGTCCAAAAAAGTGATTGTTAGTGCAGATATTCACTCAACACAGATTTTCCACTGGAAGGCCAGAAACGCTCTCAAATGCACTTTCAGAGTCCAAAAAATTGATTCTCACTGCAGATATTCACTCAACACAGAGTTTTCACTGGAAAGCCAGAAACGCTCTCAAAGGCACTTTCAGAGTCCAAAAATTGATTCTTACTGCATATATTCACTCCACACAGAGTTTCCAGTAGAAGGCCAGTAACGCTCTCAAATGAACTTTTGGAGTCCAAAAAAGTGTTTCTCACTGCAGATATTCACTCAACACAGATTTTCACTGGAAAGCCAGAAACGCTCTCAAATGCACTTTCAGAGTCCAAAAATTGATTTTCACTGCAGATATTCACTCAACACAGAGTTTTCACTGGAAGGCCAGAAACGCTCTCAAATGCATTTTCAGAGTCCAAAAAATTGATTCTTACTGCATATATTCACTCCACACAGAGAATCCAGTAGAAGGCCAGTAACGCACTCAAATGAACTTTCTGAGTCCAAAAACGTGATTCTTACTGCAGATATTCACTCAACACAGAGTTTCCACTGAAAGACTAGGAACCTTCTCAAATGCATTTTCAGAGTCCAAAAAAGTGATTGTTAGTGCAGATATTCACTCAAAACAGAGTTTCCAGTAGAAGGCCAGTAACACTGTCAAATGAACTTTTGGAGTCCAAAAAAGTGATTCTTAGTGCAGATATTCACTCAACACAGAGTTTCGACTGAAAGGCTAGGAACCTTCTCAAATGCATTTTCAGAGTCCAAAAAAGTGATTGTTAGTGCATATATTCACTCCACACAGAGTTTCCAGTAGGAGGCCAGTAACGCTCTCAAATGAACTTTTAGAGTCCAAAAGTGTGATTCTTAGTGCAGATATTCACTCAACACAGAGTTTACAGTAGATGGCCAGAAACGCTATCAAATGCACTTTCGGAGTCGAAAATAGTGATTTTTAGTGCAGATTTTCACTAAACACAGAGTTTCCAGTAGAAGGCCCGAAACGCTCTCAAATGCACTTTCGGAGTCCAAAAAAGTGATTGTTAGTGCAGATATTCACTCAACACAGATTTCCACAAGATTGCCAGAAACGCTCTCAGAAGCACTTTCTGAGTCCAAAAAAGTGTTTCTCACTGCAGATATTCACTCAACACAGAGATTCCACTGAAACGCTAGAAATATTCTCAAACGCACTTTCAGAGTCCAAAAATTGATTCTCACTGCATATATTCACTCCACACAGAGTTTCCAGTAGGAGGCCAGTAACGCTCTCAAACGCACTTTCAGAGCCCAAAAAAGTGATTCTCACTGCAGATATTCACTCAACACAGAGTTTCCACTGAAAGGCCAGAAACGCTCTCAAATGCACTTTCAGAGTGCAAAAAAGTCATTTTTAGTGCAGATATTCACTCCACACAGAGTTTCCAGTAGAAGGCCAGTAACGCTCTCAAATGCATTTTCAGAGTCCAAAAAATTGATTCTTACTGCATATATTCACTCCACACAGAGTTTCCAGTAGAAGGCCAGTAACGCTCTCAAATGAACTTTTGGAGTCAAAAAAAGTGTTTCTCACTGCAGATATTCACTCAACACAGAGTTTCCACTGAAAGACTAGGAACCTTGTCAAATGCATTTTCAGAGTCCAAAAAAGTGATTGTTAGTGCAGATATTCACTCAACACAGATTTTCCACTGGAAGGCCAGAAACGCTCTCAAATGCACTTTCAGAGTCCAAAAAAGTGATGCTTAGTGCAGATATTCACTCAACACATAGTTTACAGTGGTTGGCCAGAAACGCTCTCCAAATGCACTTTCGGAGTCCAAAAAAGTGATGCTTAGTGCAGATATTCAATCAACACATAGTTTACAGTAGAAGGCCAGAAACGCTCTCAAATGCACTTTCGGAGTCCAAAAAAGTGATTCTTAGAGCAGATATTAACTCAACACAGATTTTCCACTGGAAGGCCAGAAACGCTCACAAATGCACTTTCAGAGTCCAAAAAATTGATTCTTACTACAGATATTCACTAAACACAGAGTTTCCACTGGAAGGCCAGAAACGCTCTCAAATGCACTTTCAGAGTCCAAAAAATTGATTCTTACTAAAGATATTCACTCAACACAGAGCTTCCAGTAGAAGGCCAGAAACGCTCTCAAATGCACTTTGAGAGTCCAAAAAATTGATTCTTACTACAGATATTCACTCAACACAGAGTTTCCACTGGAAGGCCAGTAACGCTCTCAAATGAACTTTTAGAGTCCAAAAGTGTGATTCTTAGTGCAGATATTCACTCAACACAGAGTTTACAGTAGATGGCCAGAAACGCTATCAAATGCACTTTCGGAGTCGAAAATAGTGATTTTTAGTGCAGATTTTCACTAAACACAGAGTTTCCAGTAGAAGGCCCGAAACGCTCTCAAATGCACTTTCGGAGTCCAAAAAAGTGATTGTTAGTGCAGATATTCACTCAACACAGAGTTCCACAAGATTGCCAGAAACGCTCTCAGAAGCACTTTCTGAGTCCAAAAAAGTGTTTCTCACTGCAGATATTCACTCAACACAGACTTTTCACTGGAAGGCCAGAAACGCTCTCAAATGCACTTTCAGAGTCCAAAAAAGTGATTCTTAGTACAGATATTCACTCAACACGGAGTTTCTACTGGAAGGCCCGAAACGCTCTCAAATGAACTTTCGGAGTCCAAAAAAGGGATTGTTAGTGCAGATATTCACTCAACACAGAGTTCCACAAGATTGCCAGAAACGCTCTCAGAAGCACTTTCTGAGTCCAAAAAGTGTTTCTCACTGCAGATATTCACTCAACACAGAGTTTTCACTGCTAGGCCAGAAACGCTCTCAAATGCACTTTTCGAGTCCAAAAAGTGATTCTTAGTGCAGATATTCACTCAACACAGATTTTCCACTGGAAGGCCAGAAACGCTCTCAAATGCACTTTCAAAGTCCAAAAAATTGATTCTCACTGTAGATATTCACTCAACACAGAGTTTCCACTGGAAGGCCAGAAACGCTCTCAAATACACTTTCAGAGTCCAAAAAAGTCATTTTTAGTGCAGATATTCACTCCACACAGAGTTTCCAGTAGAAGGCCAGTAACGCTCTCGAATAAACTTTTGGAGTCCAAAAAATGATTCTTAGTGCAGATATTCACTCAACACAGAGTTTCCACTGAAAGACTAGGAACCTTGTCAAATGCATTTTCAGAGTCCAAAAAAGTGATTGTTAGTGCAGATATTCACTCAACACAGATTTTCCACTGGAAGGCCAGAAACGCTCTCAAATGCACTTTCAGAGTCCAAAAAATTGATTCTCACTGCAGATATTCACTCAACACAGAGTTTTCACTGGAAAGCCAGAAACGCTCTCAAAGGCACTTTCAGAGTCCAAAAATTGATTCTTACTGCATATATTCACTCCACACAGAGTTTCCAGTAGAAGGCCAGTAACGCTCTCAAATGAACTTTTGGAGTCCAAAAAAGTGTTTCTCACTGCAGATATTCACTCAACACAGATTTTCACTGGAAAGCCAGAAACGCTCTCAAATGCACTTTCAGAGTCCAAAAATTGATTTTCACTGCAGATATTCACTCAACACAGAGTTTTCACTGGAAGGCCAGAAACGCTCAAATGCATTTTCAGAGTCCAAAAATTGATTCTTACTGCATATATTCACTCCACACAGAGAATCCAGTAGAAGGCCAGTAACGCTCTCAAACGCACTTTCGGAGTCGAAAATAGTGATTTTTAGTGCAGATTTTCACTAAACACAGAGTTTCCAAGAGAAGGCCCGAAACGCTCTCAAATGCACTTTCAGAGTCCAAAAAAGTGATTTTTTGTGCAGATATTCACTCAACACAGAGTTTTCACTGGAAAGCCAGAAACGCTCTCAAATGCACTTTCGGAGTCCAAAAAAGTGATTGTTAGTGCATATATTCACTCAACACAGAGTTTCCAGTAGAAGGCCAGTAACACTGTCAAATGAACTTTTGGAGTCCAAAAAAGTGATTCTTAGTGCAGATATTCACTCAACACAGAGTTTCCACTGAAAGGCCAGAAACGCTCTCAAATGCACTTTCAGACTGCAAAAAATTGATTCTTACTACAGATATTCACTCCACACAGAGCTTCCAGTAGAAGGCCAGAAACGCTCTCAAATGCACTTTGAGAGTCCAAAAAATTGATTCTTACTGCAGATATTCACTCAACACAGAGTTTCCACTGAAAGGCCAGAAACGCTCTCAAACGCACTTTCAGAGTCCAAAAAAGTGATTCTCACTGCAGATGTTCACTCAACACAGAGTTTCCACTGGAAAGCCAGAAACGCTCTCAAATGCACTTTCAGAGTCCAAAAATTGATTTTCACTGCAGATATTCACTCAACACAGAGTTTTCACAAGAAGGCCAGAAACACTCTCAAATGCACTTTCAGAGTCCAAAAAAGTCATGCTTAGTGCAGATATTCACTCAACACAGAGTTTCCACTGAAAGGCCAGAAACGCTCTCAAATGCACTTTCAGACTGCAAAAAATTGATTCTTACTACAGACATTCACTCCACACAGAGCTTCCAGTAGAAGGCCAGAAAAGCTCTCAAATGCACTTTGAGATTCCAAAAAATTGATTCTTACTACAGATATTCACTCAACACAGAGTTTCCACTGGAAGGCCAGAAACGCTCTCAAATGCACTTTCGGAGTCCAAAAAAGTGATTCTTAGTGCAGATATTCACTCAACACAGAGTTTTCACTGGAAGGCCAGAAACGCTCTCAAATGCACTTTCGAGTCCAAAAAGTGATGCTTAGTGCAGATATTAACTCAACACAGATTTTCCACTGGAAGGCCAGAAACGCTCAGAAATGCACTTTCAGAGTCCAAAAAATTGATTCTTACTACAGATATTCACTAAACACAGAGTTTCCACTGGAAGGCCAGAAACGCTCTCAAATGCACTTTCAGAGTCCAAAAAATTGATTCTTACTACAGATATTCACTCAGCACAGAACTTCCAGTAGAAGGCCAGAAACGCTCTCAAATGCACTTTCGGAGTCCAAAAAAGTGATTCTTAGTGCAGATATTCACTCAACACAGAGTTTTCACTGGAAGGCCAGAAACGCTCTCAAATGCACTTTCGGAGTCCAAAAAAGTGATGCTTAGTGCAGATATTAACTCAACACAGATTTTCCACTGGAAGGCCAGAAACGCTCAGAAATGCACTTTCAGAGTCCAAAAAATTGATTCTTACTACAGATATTCACTAAACACAGAGTTTCCACTGGAAGGCCAGAAACGCTCTCAAATGCACTTTCAGAGTCCAAAAAATTGATTCTTACTACAGATAATCACTCAGCACAGAACTTCCAGTAGAAGGCCAGAAACGCTCTCAAATGCACTTTCGAGTCCAAAAAGTGATTCTTAGTGCAGATATTCACTCAACACAGAGTTTTCACTGGAAGGCCAGAAACGCTCTCAAATGCACTTTCGGAGTCCAAAAAAGTGATGCTTAGTGCAGATATTAACTCAACACAGATTTTCCACTGGAAGGCCAGAAACGCTCTCAAATGCACTTTGAGAGTCCAAAAAATTGATTCTTACTGCAGATATTCACTCAACACAGAGTTTCCACTGGAAGGCCAGAAACGCTCTCAAATACACTTTCAGAGTCCAAAAAAGTCATTTTTAGTGCAGATATTCACTCCAAACAGAGTTTCCAGTAGAAGGCCAGTAACGCCCTCAAATGTACTTTTGGAGTCCAAAAAATGATTCTTAGTGCAGATATTCACTCAACACAGAGTTTCCACTGAAAGACTAGGAACCTTCTCAAATGCATTTTCAGAGTCCAAAAAAGTGATTGTTAGTGCAGATATTCACTCAACACAGATTTTCCACTGGAAGGCCAGAAACGCTCTCAAATGCACTTTCAGAGTCCAAAAAATTGATTCTCACTGCAGATATTCACTCAACACAGAGTTTTCACTGGAAAGCCAGAAACGCTCTCAAATGCACTTTCAGAGTCCAAAAATTGATTCTCACTGCAGATATTCACTCAACACAGAGTTTTCACTGGAAGGCCAGAAACGCTCTCAAATGCACTTTCAGAGTCCAAAAAAGTGATTCTTAGTGCAGATATTCACTCAACACGGAGTTTCCACTGGAAGGCCCGAAACGCTCTCAAATGCACTTTCGAGTCCAAAAAGTGATTGTTAGTGCATATATTCACTCAACACAGAGTTCCACAAGATTGCCAGAAACGCTCTCAGAAGCACTTTCTGAGTCCAAAAAAGTGTTTCTCACTGCAGATATTCACTCAACACAGAGTTTTCACTGGAAGGCCAGAAACGCTCTCAAATGCACTTTCGAGTCCAAAAAGTGATGCTTAGTGCAGATATTCACTCAACACAGAGTTTCCACTGAAAGGCCAGAAACGCTCTCAAACGCACTTTCAGAGTCCAAAAAAGTGATTCTCACTGCAGATATTCACTCAACACAGAGTTTCCACTGGAAAGCCAGAAACGCTCTCAAATGCACTTTCAGAGTCCAAAAATTGATTTTCACTGCAGATATTCACTCAACACAGAGTTTTCACTGGAAGGCCAGAAACGCTCTCAAATGCATTTTCAGAGTCCAAAAAATTGATTCTTACTGCATATATTCACTTCACACAGAGTTTCCAGTAGAAGGCCAGTAACGCTCTCAAATGAACTTTCTGAGTCCAAAACGTGATTCTTACTGCAGATATTCACTCAACACAGAGTTTCCACCGAAAGACTAGGAACCTTCTCAAATGCATTTTCAGAGTCCAAAAAAGTGATTGTTAGTGCAGATATTCACTCAACACAGAGTTTCCAGTAGAAGGCCAGTAACACTTTCAAATGAACTTTTGGATTCCAAAAAAGTGATTCTTAGTGCAGATATTCACTCAACACAGATTTTCCACTGGAAGGCCAGAAACGCTCTCAAATGCACTTTCAAAGTCCAAAAATTGATTCTCACTGTAGATATTCACTCAACACAGAGTTCTCACTGGAAAGCCAGAAACTCTCTCAAATGCACTTTCAGAGTCCAAAAATTGATTCTCACTGCAGATATTCACTCAACACACAGTTTTCACTGGAAGGCCAGAAACGCTCTCAAATGCACTTTCAGAGTCCAAAAAAGTGATTGTTAGTGCAGATATTCACTGAACACAGAGTTCCACAAGATTGCCAGAAACGCTCTCAAATGCACTTTCAAAGTCCAAAAAATTGATTCTCACTGTAGATATTCACTCAACACAGAGTTCAAACTGGAAAGCCAGAAACTCTCTCAAATGCACTTTCAGAGTCCAAAAATTGATTCTCACTGCAGATATTCACTCAACACAGAGTTTCCACTGGAAAACCAGAAACGCTCTCAAATGCACTTTCAGAGTCCAAAAATTGATTCTCACTGCAGATATTCACTCAACACAGAGTTTCCACTGGAAAACCAGAAACGCTCTCAAATGCACTTTCAGAGTCCAAAATTGATTCTCACTGCAGATATTCACTCAACACAAAGTTTCCAGTAGAAGGCCAGTAACGCTCTCAAATGAACTTTCAGAGTCCAAAAAAGTGATTCTTAGTGCAGATATTCACTCAACACAGAGTTTCCACTGAAAGGCTAGGAACCTTCTCAAATGCATTTTCAGAATCCAAAAAAGTGATTGTTAGTGCATATATTCACCCCACACAGAGTTTCCAGTATGAGGCCAGTAACGCTCTCAAATGAACTTTTAGAGTCCAAAAGTGTGATTCTTAGTGCAGATATTCACTCAACACAGAGTTTACAGTAGATGGCCAGAAACGCTATCAAATGCACTTTCGGAGTCGAAAATAGTGATTTTTAGTGCAGATATTCACTAAAAACAGAGTTTCCACTGGACGGCCAGAAACGCTCTCAAATGAACATTTGGAGTCCAAAAAAGTGATTCTTAGTGCAGATATTCACTCAACACAGATTTTCCACTGGAAGGCCAGAAACGCTCTCAAATGCACTTTCAGAGTCCAAAAAATTGATTCTCACTGCAGATATTCACTCAACACAGAGTTTTCACTGGAACGCCAGAAACGCTCTCAAATGCACTTTCAGAGTCCAAAAATTGATTCTCACTGCAGATATTCACTCAACACAGAGTTCCACAAGATTGCCAGAAACGCTCTCAGAAGCACTTTCTGAGTCCAAAAATATATTTTCACTGCACATATTCACTCAACACAGAGTTTCCACTGAAAGGCTAGGAACCTTCTCAAATGCATTTTCAGAGTCCAAAAAAGTGATTGTTAGTGCATATATTCATTCAACACAGAGTTTCCAGTAGGAGGCCAGAAACGCTCTCAAATGAACTTTCAAAGTCCAAAAAATTGATTTTCACTGTAGATATTCACTCAACACAGAGTTCTCACTGGAAAGCCAGAAACTCTCTCAAATGCACTTTCAGAATCCAAAAAAGTGATTGTTAGTGCATATGTTCACTCCACACAGAGTTTCCAGTAGGAGGCCAGTAACGCTCTCAAATGAACTTTTAGAGTCCAAAAGTGTGATTCTTAGTGCAGATATTCACTCAACACAGAGTTTACAGTAGATGGCCAGAAACGCTATCAAATGCACTTTCGGAGTCGAAAATAGTGATTTTTAGTGCAGATATTCACTCAACACGGAGTTTCCACTGGAAGGCCCGAAAGCTCACAAATGCACTTTCAGAGTCCAAAAAATTGATTCTTACTACAGATTTTCACTAAACACAGAGTTTCCACTGAAAGGCCAGAAACGCTCTCAAATGCACTTTCAGAGTCCAAAAAAGTGATTCTTAGTGCAGATATTCACTCAACACATAGTTTTCACTGGAAGGCCAGAAACGCCCTCAAATGCATTTTCAGAGTCCAAAAAAGTGTTTCTCACTGCAGATATTCACTCAACACAGAGTTTTCACTGGAAGGCCAGAAACGCTCTCAAATGCACTTTCGGAGTCCAAAAAGTGATTCTTAGTGCAGATATTCACTCAACACAGAGTTCTCACTGGAGAGCCAGAAACGCTCTCAAATGCACTTTCAGAGTCCAAAAAATTTATTCTCACTGCAGATATTCACTCAACACAGAGTTTTCACTGGAACGCCAGAAACGCTCTCAAATGCACTTTCAGAGTCCAAAAATTGATTCTCACTGCAGAAATTCACTCAACACAGAGTTCCACAAGATTGCCAGAAACGCTCTCAGAAGCACTTTCTGAGTCCAAAAATATATTTTCACTGCACATATTCACTCAACACAGAGTTTCCACTGAAAGGCTAGGAACCTTCTCAAATGCATTTTCAGAGTCCAAAAAAGTGATTGTTAGTGCATATATTCATTCAACACAGAGTTTCCAGTAGGAGGCCAGAAACGCTCTCAAATGAACTTTCAAAGTCCAAAAAATTGATTCTCACTGTAGATATTCACTCAACACAGAGTTCTCACTGGAAAGCCAGAAACTCTCTCAAATGCACTTTCAGAATCCAAAAAAATGATTGTTAGTGCATATATTCACTCCACACAGAGTTTCCAGTAGGAGGCCAGTAACGCTCTCAAATGAACTTTTAGAGTCCAAAAGTGTGATTCTTAGTGCAGATATTCACTCAACACAGAGTTTACAGTAGATGGCCAGAAACGCTATCAAATGCACTTTCGGAGTCGAAAATAGTGATTTTTAGTGCAGATATTCACTCAACACGGAGTTTCCACTGGAAGGCCCGAAAGCTCACAAATGCACTTTCAGACTCCAAAAAATTGATTCTTACTACAGATTTTCACTAAACACAGAGTTTCCACTGAAAGGCCAGAAACGCTCTCAAATGCACTTTCAGAGTCCAAAAAAGTGATTCTTAGTGCAGATATTCACTCAACACATAGTTTTCACTGGAAGGCCAGAAACGCCCTCAAATGCATTTTCAGTGTCCAAAAAAGTGTTTCTCACTGCAGATATTCACTCAACACAGAGTTTTCACTGGAAGGCCAGAAACGCTCTCAAATGCACTTTCGGAGTCCAAAAAAGTGATTCTTAGTGCAGATATTCACTCAACACAGAGTTCTCACTGGAGAGCCAGAAACTCTCTCAAATGCACTTTCAGAGTCCAAAAATTGATTCTCACTGCAGATATTCACTCAACACAGAGTTTTCACTGGAAGGCCAGAAACGCTCTCAAATGCACTTTCAGAGTCCAACAAAGTGATACTTAGTGCAGATATTCACTCAACACGGAGTTTCCACTGGAAGGCCCGAAACGCTCTCAAATGCACTTTCGGAGTCCAAAAAAGTGATTGTTAGTGCAGATATTCACTCAACACAGAGTTCCACAAAATTGCCAGAAACGCTTCAGAAGCACTTTCTGAGTCCAAAAAAGTGTTTCTCACTGCAAATATTCACTCTAAACAGAGTTTTCACTGGAAGGCCAGAAACGCTCTCAAATGCACTTTCGGAGTCCAAAAAAGTGATTCTTAGTGCAGATATTCACTCAACACAGAGTTTCCACTGAAAGGCCAGAAACGCTCTCGAACGCACTTTCAGAGTCCAAAAATTGATTCTCACTGCAGATATTCACTCAACACAGAGTTTCCACTGGAAAGCCAGAAACGCTCTCAAATGCACTTTCAGAGTCCAAAAATTGATTTTCACTGCAGATATTCACTCAACACAGAGTTTTCATTGGAAGGCCAGAAACGCTCTCAAATGCATTTTCAGAGTCCAAAAAATTGATTCTTACTGCATATATTCACTTCACACAGAGTTTCCAGTAGAAGGCCAGAAACGCTCTCAAATGAACTTTCTGAGTCCAAAAACGTGATTCTTACTGCAGATATTCACTCAACACAGAGTTTCCACCGAAAGACTAGGAACCTTCTCAAATGCATTTTCAGAGTCCAAAAAAGTGATTGTTAGTGCAGATATTCACTCAACACAGAGTTTCCAGTAGAAGGCCAGTAACACTTTCAAATGAACTTTTGGATTCCAAAAAAGTGATTCTTAGTGCAGATATTCACTCAACACAGATTTTCCACTGGAAGGCCAGAAACGCTCTCAAATGCACTTTCAAAGTCCAAAAAATTGATTCTCACTGTAGATATTCACTCAACACAGAGTTCTCACTGGAAAGCCAGAAACTCTCTCAAATGCACTTTCAGAGTCCAAAATTGATTCTCACTGCAGATATTCACTCAACACACAGTTTTCACTGGAAGGCCAGAAACGCTCTCAAATGCACTTTCAGAGTCCAAAAAAGTGATTGTTAGTGCAGATATTCACTGAACACAGAGTTCCACAAGATTGCCAGAAACGCTCTCAAATGCACTTTCAAAGTCCAAAAAATTGATTCTCTCTGTAGATATTCACTCAACACAGAGTTCTCACTGGAAAGCCAGAAACTCTCTCAAATGCACTTTCAGAGTCCAAAATTGATTCTCACTGCAGATATTCACTCAACACAGAGTTTCCACTGGAAAACCAGAAACGCTCTCAAATGCACTTTCAGAGTCCAAAAATTGATTCTCACTGCAGATATTCACTCAACACAAAGTTTCCAGTAGAAGGCCAGTAACGCTCTCAAATGAACTTTCAGAGTCCAAAAAAGTGATTCTTAGTGCAGATATTCACTCAACACAGAGTTTCCACTGAAAGGCTAGGAACCTTCTCAAATGCATTTTCAGAATCCAAAAAAGTGATTGTTAGTGCATATATTCACCCCACACAGAGTTTCCAGTAGGAGGCCAGTAACGCTCTCAAATGAACTTTTAGAGTCCAAAAGTGTGATTCTTAGTGCAGATATTCACTCAACACAGAGTTTACAGTAGATGGCCAGAAACGCTATCAAATGCACTTTCGGAGTCGAAAATAGTGATTTTTAGTGCAGATATTCACTAAAAACAGAGTTTCCACTGGACGGCCAGAAACGCTCTCAAATGAACATTTGGAGTCCAAAAAAGTGATTCTTAGTGCAGATATTCACTCAACACAGATTTTCCACTGGAAGGCCAGAAACGCTCTCAAATGCACTTTCAGAGTCCAAAAATTGATTCTCACTGCAGATATTCACTCAACACAGAGTTTTCACTGGAACGCATGAAACGCTCTCAAATGCACTTTCAGAGTCCAAAAATTGATTCTCACTGCAGATATTCACTCAACACAGAGTTCCACAAGATTGCCAGAAACGCTCTCAGAAGCACTTTCTGAGTCCAAAAAAGTGTTTCTCACTGCAGATATTCACTCAACACAGAGTTTTCACTGGAAGGCCAGAAACGCTCTCAAAAGCACTTTCTGAGTCCAAAAAAGTGATTCTTAGTGCAGATATTCACTCAACACAGAGTTCCACAAGAAGGCAAGAAATGCTCTCAGAAGCACTTTCAGAGTCCAAAAATATATTTTCACTGCACATATTCACTCAACACAGAGTTTCCACTGAAAGGCTAGGAACCTTCTCAAATGCATTTTCAGAGTCCAAAAAAGTGATTGTTAGTACATATATTCACTCAACACAGAGTTTCCACTGAAAGGCCAGAAACGCTCTCAAATGAACTTTCAGAGTCCAAAAAAGTGATTCTCACTGCAGATATTCACTCAACACAGAGTTTCCAGTAGAAGGCCAGTAACGCTCTCAAATGAACTTTTGGAGTCCAAAAAAGTGATTCTTAGTGCAGATATTCACTCAACACAGAGTTTCCATTGAAAGGCTAGGAACCTTCTCAAATGCATTTTCAGAATCCAAAAAAGTGATTGTTAGTGCATATGTTCACACCACACAGAGTTTCCAGTAGGAGGCCAGTAACGCTCTCAAATGAACTTTTAGAGTCCAAAACTGTGATTCTTAGTGCAGATATTCACTCAACACAGAGTTTACAGTAGATGGCCAGTAACGCTATCAAATGCACTTTCGGAGTCGAAAATAGTGATTTTTAGTGCAGATATTCACTAAAAACAGAGTTTTCACTGGAAGGCCAGAAACGCTCTCAAATGCACTTTCGGAGTCCAAAAAAGTGATTCTTAGTGCAGATATTCACTCAACACAGAGTTTCCACTGAAAGGCCAGAAACGCTCTCAAACGCACTTTCAGAGTCCAAAAAAGTGATTCTCACTGCAGATATTCACTCAACACAGAGTTTCCACTGGAAAGCCAGAAACGCTCTCAAATGCACTTTCAGAGTCCAAAAATTGATTCTCACTGCAGATATTCACTCAACACATAGTTTTCACTGGAAGGCCAGAAACGCTCTCAAATGCATTTTCAGAGTACAAAAAATTGATTCTTACTGCATATATTCACTCCACACAGAGTTTCCAGTAGAAGGCCAGTAACGCTCTCAAATGAACTTTCTGAGTCCAAAAAAGTGATTCTTACTGCAGATATTCACTCAACACAGAGTTTTCACTGGAAGGCCAGAAATGCTCTCAAAAGCACTTTCAGTGTCCAAAAAAGTGATTCTTAGTGCAGATATTCACTCAACACAGAGTTCCACAAGAAGGCAAGAAATGCTCTCAGAAGCACTTTCAGAGTCCAAAAATATATTTTCACTGCACATATTCACTCAACACAGAGTTTCCACTGAAAGGCTAGGAACCTTCTCAAATGCATTTTCAGAGTCCAAAAAAGTGATTGTTAGTACATATATTCATTCAACACAGAGTTTCCAGTAGGAGGCCAGAAACGCTCTCAAATGAACTTTCAAAGTCCAAAAAATTGATTCTCACTGTAGATATTCACTCAACACAGAGTTCTCACTGGAAAGCCAGAAACTCTCTCAAATGCACTTTCAGAATCCAAAAAAGTGATTGTTAGTGCATATATTCACTCCACACAGAGTTTCCAGTAGGAGGCCAGTAACGCTCTCAAATGAACTTTTAGAGTCCAAAAGTGTGATTCTTAGTGCAGATATTCACTCAACACAGAGTTTACAGTAGATGGCCAGAAACGCTATCAAATGCACTTTCGGAGTCGAAAATAGTGATTTTTAGTGCAGATATTCACTCAACACGGAGTTTCCACTGGAAGGCCCGAAAGCTCACAAATGCACTTTCAGAGTCCAAAAAATTGATTCTTACTACAGATTTTCACTCAACACAGAGTTTCCACTGAAAGGCCAGAAACGCTCTCAAATGCACTTTCAGAGTCCAAAAAGTGATTCTTAGTGCAGATATTCACTCAACACATAGTTTTCACTGGAAGGCCAGAAACGCCCTCAAATGCATTTTCAGAGTCCAAAAAAGTGTTTCTCACTGCAGATATTCACTCAACACAGAGTTTTCACTGGAAGGCCAGAAACGCTCTCAAATGCACTTTCGAGTCCAAAAAGTGATTCTTAGTGCAGATATTCACTCAACACAGAGTTTCCACTGAAAGGCCAGAAACGCTCTCAAACGCACTTTCAGAGTCCAAAAAAGTGATTCTTACTGCAGATATTCACTCAACACAGAGTTCTCACTGGAAAGCCAGAAACTCTCTCAAATGCACTTTCAGAGTCAAAAATTGATTCTCACTGCAGATATTCACTCAACACAGAGTTTTCACTGGAAGGCCAGAAACGCTCTCAAATGCACTTTCAGAGTCCAACAAAGTGATACTTAGTGCAGATATTCACTCAACACAGAGTTTCCACTGGAAGGCCCGAAACGCTCTCAAATGCACTTTCGGAGTCCAACAAAGTGATTGTTAGTGCAGATATTCACTCAACACAGAGTTCCACAAAATTGCCAGAAACGCTCTCAGAAGCACTTTCTGAGTCCAAAAAAGTGTTTCTCACTGCAAATATTCACTCAAAACAGAGTTTTCACTGGAAGGCCAGAAACGCTCTCAAATGCACTTTCGGAGTCCAAAAAAGTGATTCTTAGTGCAGATATTCACTCAACACAGAGTTTCCACTGAAAGGCCAGAAACGCTCTCGAACGCACTTTCAGAGTCCAAAAATTGATTCTCACTGCAGGTATTCACTCAACACAGAGTTTTCACTGGAAGGCCAGAAACGCCCTCAAATGCATTTTCAGAGTCCAAAAAATTGATTCTTACTACATATATTCACTCCACACAGACTTTCCACTGAAAGGCCAGTAACGCTCTCAAATGAACTTTCTGAGTCCAAAAACGTGATTCTTACTGCAGATATTCACTCAACACAGAGTTTTCACTGGAAGGCCAGAAACGCTCTCAGAAGCACTTTCTGAGTCCAAAAAAGTGTTTCTCACTGCAGATATTCACTCAAAACAGAGTTTTCACTGGAAGGCCAGAAACGCTCTCAAATGCACTTTCGGAGTCCAAAAAAGTGATTCTTAGTGCAGATATTAACTCAACACAGATTTTCCACTGGAAGGCCAGAAACGCTCACAAATGCACTTTCAGAGTCCAAAAATTGATTCTTACTACAGATATTCACTAAACACAGAGTTTCCACTGGAAGGCCAGAAACGCTCTCAAATGCACTTTCAGAGTCCAAAAAATTGATTCTTACTACAGATATTCACTCAACACAGAACTTCCACTGGAAGGCCAGAAACGCTCTCAAATGCACTTTGAGAGTCCAAAAATTGATTCTTACTACAGATATTCACTCAACACAGAGTTTCCACTGGAAGGCCAGAAACGCTCTCAAATACACTTTCAGAGTCCAAAAAGTCATTTTTAGTGCAGATATTAACTCCACACAGAGTTTCCAGTAGAAGGCCAGTAACGCTCTCAAATGAACTTTTGGAGTTCAAAAAATGATTCTTAGTGCAGATATTCACTCAACACAGAGTTTCCACTGAAAGACTAGGAACCTTGTCAAATGCATTTTCAGAGTCCAAAAAAGTGATTGTTAGTGCAGATATTCACTCAACACAGATTTTCCACTGGAAGGCCAGAAACGCTCTCAAATGCACTTTCAGAGTCCAAAAAATTGATTCTCGCTGCAGATATTCACTCAGCACAGAGTTTTCACTGGAAAGCCAGAAACGCTCTCAAATGCACTTTCAGAGTCCAAAAATTTATTCTCACTGCAGATATTCACTCAACACAGAGTTTCCACTGGAAGGCCAGAAACGCTCTCAAATGCACTTTCAGAGTCCAAAAAAGTGATTCTCACTGTAGATATTCACTCAACACAGAGTTTCCACTGGAAGGCCAGAAACGCTCTCAAATACACTTTCAGAGTCCAAAAAAGTCATTTTTAGTGCAGATATTCACTCCACACAGAGTTTCCAGTAGAAGGCCAGTAACGCTCTCAAATGAACTTTTGGAGTCCAAAAATTGATTCTTAATGCAGATATTCACTCAACACAGAGTTTCCACTGAAAGACTAGGAACCTTGTCAAATGCATTTTCAGAGTCCAAAAAAGTGATTGTTAGTGCAGATATTCACTCAACACAGATTTTCCACTGGAAGGCCAGAAACGCTCTCAAATGCACTTTCAGAGTCCAAAAAATTGATTCTCACTGCAGATATTCACTCAACACAGAGTTTTCACTGGAAAGCCAGAAACGCTCTCAAAGGCACTTTCAGAGTCCAAAAATTGATTCTCACTGCAGATATTCACTCAACACAGAGTTTTCACTGGAAGGCCAGAAACGCTCTCAAATGCACTTTCGGAGTCCAAAAAAGTGATTCTTCGTGCAGATATTCACTCAACGCAGATTTTCCACAAGAGTGCCAGAAACGCTCTCAGAAGCACTTTCTGAGTCCAAAAAAGTGTTTCTCACTGCAGATATTCACTCAAAACAGAGTTTTCACTGGAAGGCCAGAAACGCTCTCAAATGCACTTTCGAGTCCAAAAGTGATTCTTAGTGCAGATATTAACTCAACACAGATTTTCCACTGGAAGGCCAGAAACGCTCACAAATGCACTTTCAGAGTCCAAAAATTGATTCTTACTACAGATATTCACTAAACACAGAGTTTCCACTGGAAGGCCAGAAACGCTCTCAAATGCACTTTCAGAGTCCAAAAATTGATTCTTACTACAGATATTCACTCAACACAGAACTTCCACTGGAAGGCCAGAAACGCTCTCAAATGCACTTTGAGACTCCAAAAATTGATTCTTACTACAGATATTCACTCAACACAGAGTTTCCACTGGAAGGCCAGAAACGCTCTCAAATACACTTTCAGAGTCCAAAAAGTCATTTTTAGTGCAGATATTAACTCCACACAGAGTTTCCAGTAGAAGGCCAGTAACGCTCTCAAATGAACTTTTGGAGTTCAAAAAATGATTCTTAGTGCAGATATTCACTCAACACAGAGTTTCCACTGAAAGACTAGGAACCTTGTCAAATGCATTTTCAGAGTCCAAAAAAGTGATTGTTAGTGCAGATATTCACTCAACACAGATTTTCCACTGGAAGGCCAGAAACGCTCTCAAATGCACTTTCAGAGTCCAAAAAATTGATTCTCGCTGCAGATATTCACTCAGCACAGAGTTTTCACTGGAAAGCCAGAAACGCTCTCAAATGAACTTTCTGAGTCCAAAAATTGATTCTCACTGCAGATATTCACTCAACACAGAGTTTCCACTGGAAGGCCAGAAACGCTCTCAAATGCACTTTCAGAGTCCAAAAAGTGATTCTTAGTGCAGATATTCACTCAACACGGAGTTTCCACTGGAAGGCCCAAACGCTCTCAAATGCACTTTGGGAGTCCAAAAAAGTGATTGTTAGTGCAGATATTCACTCAACACAGAGTTCCACAAGATTGCCAGAAACGCTCTCAGAAGCTCTTTCTGAGTCCAAAAAAGTGTTTCTCACTGCAGATATTCACTCAACACAGAGTTTTCACTGGAAGGCCAGAAACGTTCTCAAATGCACTTTCGGAGTCCAAAAAAGTGATTCTTAGTGCAGATATTCACTCAACACAGATTTTCCACTGGAAGGCCAGAAACGCTCTCAAATGCACTTTCAAAGTCCAAAAAATTGATTCTCACTGTATACATTCACTCAACACAGAGTTTCCACTGGAAGGCCAGAAACGCTCTCAAATACACTTTCAGAGTCCAAAAAAGTCATTTTTAGTGCAGATATTCACTCCACACAGAGTTTCCAGTAGAAGGCCAGTAACGCTCTCAAATAAACTTTTGGAGTCCAAAAAATGATTCTTAGTGCAGATATTCACTCAACACAGAGTTTCCACTGAAAGACTAGGAACCTTGTCAAATGCATTTTCAGAGTCCAAAAAGTGATTGTTAGTGCAGATATTCACTCAACACAGATTTTCCACTGGAAGGCCAGAAACGCTCTCAAATGCACTTTCAGAGTCCAAAAATTGATTCTCACTGCAGATATTCACTCAACACAGAGTTTTCACTGGAAAGCCAGAAACGCTCTCAAAGGCACTTTCAGAGTCCAAAAATTGATTCTCACTGCAGATATTCACTCAACACAGAGTTTTCACTGGAAGGCCAGAAACGCTCTCAAATGCACTTTCGGAGTCCAAAAAAGTGATTCTTAGTGCAGATATTCACTCAACACAGATTTTCCACTGGAAGGCCAGAAACGCTCTCAAATGCACTTTCAAAGTCCCAAAAATTGATTCTCACTGTAGATATTCACTCAACACAGAGTTCTCACTGGAAAGCCAGAAACTCTCTCAAATGCACTTTCAGAGTCCAAAAATTGATTCTCACTGCAGATATTCACTCAACACAGAGTTTTCACTGGAAGGCCAGAAACGCTCTCAAATGCACTTTCAGAGTCCAAAAAAGTGATTCTTAGAGCAGATATTCACTCAACACAGAGTTTCCACTGGAAGGCCCAAAACGCTCTCAAATGCACTTTCGGAGTCCAAAAAAGTGATTGTTAGTGCAGATATTCACTCAACACAGAGTTCCACAAGATTGCCAGAAACGCTCTCAGATGCACTTTCTGAGTCCAAAAAAGTGTTTCTCACTGCAGATATTCACTCAAAACAGAGTTTCCACTGAAAGGCCAGAAACGCTGTCAAATGCACTTTCAGAGTGCAAAAAAGTCATTTTTAGTGCAGATATTCATTCCACACAGAGTTTCCAGTAGAAGGCCAGTAACGCTCTCAAATGCATTTTCAGAGTCCAAAAAATTGATTCTTACTGCATATATTCACTCCACGCAGAGTTTCCAGTAGAAGGCCAGTAACGCTCTCAAATGAACTTTCTGAGTGCAAAAACGTGATTCTTGCTGCAGATATTCACTCAACACAGAGTTTTCACTGGAAGGCCAGAAACGCTCTCAAAAGCACTTTCAGTGTCCAAAAAAGTGATTCTTAGTGCAGATATTCACTCAACACAGAGTTCCACAAGAAGGCAAGAAACGCTCTCAGAAGCACTTTCAGAGTCCAAAAATTGATTTTCACTGCACATATTCACTCAACACAGAGTTTTCACAAGAAGGCCAGAAAGGCTCTCAAATGCACTTTCAGAGTCCAAAAAAGTGATGCTTAGTGCAGATATTCACTCAACACATAGTTTACAGTGGATGGCCAGAAACGCTCTCAAATGCACTTTCGGGTCCAAAAAGTGATGCTTAGTGCAGATATTCACTCAACACATAGTTTACAGTAGATGGCCAGAAACGCTCTCAAATGCACTTTCGGAGTCCAAAAACTGATTCTTAGTGCAGATATTCACTCAACACAGAGCTTCCACTGAAAGGCCAGAAACACTCTCAAACGCACTTACAGAGTCCAAAAAAGTGATTCTCACTGCAGATATTCACTCAACACAGAGTTTCCACTGAAAGGCCAGAAACGCTGTCAAATGCACTTTCAGAGTGCAAAAAAGTCATTTTTAGTGCAGATATTCACTCCACACAGAGTTTCCAGTAGAAGGCCAGTAACGCTCTCAAATGCATTTTCAGAGTCCAAAAAATTGATTCTTACTGCATATATTCACTCCACACAGAGTTTCCAGTAGAAGGCCAGTAACGCTCTCAAATGAACTTTTGGAGTCCAAAAAAGTGTTTCTCACTGCAGATATTCACTCAACACAGAGCTTTCACTGGAAGGCTACAAACGCTCTCAAATGCACTTTCGAGTCCTAAAAGTGATTCTTAGTGCAGATATTCCCTCAACACAGAGTTCCACAAGATGGCCAGAAACGCTCTCAGAAGCACTTTCTGAGTCCAAAAAAGTGTTTCTCACTGCAGATATTCACTCAACACAGAGTTTTCACTGGAAGGCTACAAACGCTCTAAAATGCACTTTCGGAGTCCTAAAAAGTGATTTTTAGTGCAGATATTCACTCAACACAGAGTTTCCACTGGAAGGTCAGAAACGCTCTCAAACGCACTTTCAGAGTCCAAAAAAGTGATTCTCACTGCAGATATTCACTCAACACAGAGTTTCCACTGAAAGGCCAGAAACGCTCTCAAACGCACTTTCAGAGTCCAAAAAAGTGATTCTTACTGCAGATATTCACTCAACACAGAGTTCTCACTGGAAAGCCAGAAACTCTCTCAAATGCACTTTCAGAGTCCAAAAATTGATTCTCACTGCAGATATTCACTCAACACAGAGTTTTCACTGGAAGGCCAGAAACGCTCTCAAATGCACTTTCAGAGTCCAACAAAGTGATACTTAGTGCAGATATTCACTCAACACGGAGTTTCCACTGGAAGGCCCGAAACGCTCTCAAATGCACTTTCGGAGTCCAAAAAAGTGATTGTTAGTGCAGATATTCACTCAACACAGAGTTCCACAAAATTGCCAGAAACGCTTCAGAAGCACTTTCTGAGTCCAAAAAAATTTTTCTCACTGCATATATTCACTCAAAACAGAGTTTTCACTGGAAGGCCAGAAACGCTCTCAAATGCACTTTCGGAGTCCAAAAAGTGATTCTTAGTGCAGATATTCACTCAACACAGAGTTTCCACTGAAAGGCCGAAACGCTCTCGAACGCACTTTCAGAGTCCAAAATTGATTCTCACTGCAGATATTCACTCAACACAGAGTTTCCACTGGAAAGCCAGAAACGCTCTCAAATGCACTTTCAGAGTCAAAAATTGATTTTCACTGCAGATATTCACTCAACACAGAGTTTTCACTGGAAGGCCAGAAACGCTCTCAAATGCATTTTCAGAGTCCAAAAAATTGATTCTTACTGCATATATTCACTTCACACAGAGTTTCCAGTAGAAGGCCAGTAACGCTCTCAAATGAACTTTCGGAGTCCAAAACGTGATTCTTACTGCAGATATTCACTCAACACAGAGTTTCCACCGAAAGACTAGGAACCTTCTCAAATGCATTTTCAGAGTCCAAAAAAGTGATTGTTAGTGCAGATATTCACTCAACACAGAGTTTCCAGTAGAAGGCCAGTAACACTTTCAAATGAACTTTTGGATTCCAAAAAAGTGATTCTTAGTGCAGATATTCACTCAACACAGATTTTCCACTGGAAGGCCAGAAACGCTCTCAAATGCACTTTCAAAGTCCAAAAATTGATTCTCACTGTAGATATTCACTCAACACAGAGTTCTCACTGGAAAGCCAGAAACTCTCTCAAATGCACTTTCAGAGTCCAAAATTGATTCTCACTGCAGATATTCACTCAACACACAGTTTTCACTGGAAGGCCAGAAACGCTCTCAAATGCACTTTCAGAGTCCAAAAAAGTGATTGTTAGTGCAGATATTCACTGAACACAGAGTTCCACAAGATTGCCAGAAACGCTCTCAAATGCACTTTCAAAGTCCAAAAAATTGATTCTCACTGTAGATATTCACTCAACACAGAGTTCTCACTGGAAAGCCAGAAACTCTCTCAAATGCACTTTCAGAGTCCAAAAATTGATTCTCACTGCAGATATTCACTCAACACAGAGTTTCCACTGGAAAACCAGAAACGCTCTCAAATGCACTTTCAGAGTCCAAAAATTGATTCTCACTGCAGATATTCACTCAACACAGAGTTTCCACTGGAAAACCAGAAACGCTCTCAAATGCACTTTCAGAGTCCAAAAATTGATTCTCACTGCAGATATTCACTCAACACAAAGTTTCCAGTAGAAGGCCAGTAACGCTCTCAAATGAACTTTCAGAGTCCAAAAAAGTGATTCTTAGTGCAGATATTCACTCAACACAGAGTTTCCACTGAAAGGCTAGGAACCTTCTCAAATGCATTTTCAGAATCCAAAAAAGTGATTGTTAGTGCATATATTCACCCCAGACAGAGTTTCCAGTAGGAGGCCAGTAACGCTCTCAAATGAACTTTTAGAGTCCAAAAGTGTGATTCTTAGTGCAGATATTCACTCAACACAGAGTTTACAGTAGATGGCCAGAAACGCTATCAAATGCACTTTCGGAGTCGAAAATAGTGATTTTTAGTGCAGATATTCACTAAAAACAGAGTTTCCACTGGACGGCCAGAAACGCTCTCAAATGAACATTTGGAGTCCAAAAAAGTGATTCTTAGTGCAGATATTCACTCAACACAGATTTTCCACTGGAAGGCCAGAAACGCTCTCAAATGCACTTTCAGAGTCCAAAAAATTGATTCTCACTGCAGATATTCACTCAACACAGAGTTTTCACTGGAACGCCAGAAACGCTCTCAAATGCACTTTCAGAGTCCAAAAATTGATTCTCACTGCAGATATTCACTCAACACAGAGTTCCACAAGATTGCCAGAAACGCTCAGAAGCACTTTCTGAGTCCAAAAAAGTGTTTCTCACTGCAGATATTCACTCAACACAGAGTTTTCACTGGAAGGCCAGAAACGCTCTCAAAAGCACTTTCGGAGTCCAAAAAAGTGATGCTTAGTGCAGATATTCACTCAACACAGAGTTTCCACTGAAAGGCCAGAAACGCTCTCAAACGCACTTTCAGAGTCCAAAAAGTGATTCTCACTGCAGATATTCACTCAACACAGAGTTTCCAGTAGAAGGCCAGTAACGCTCTCAAATGAACTTTTGGAGTCCAAAAAAGTGATTGTTAGTGCAGATATTCACTCAACACAGAGTTTCCACTGAAAGGCTAGGAACCTTCTCAAATGCATTTTCAGAATCCAAAAAGTGATTGTTAGTGCATATGTTCACACCACACAGAGTTTCCAGTAGGAGGCCAGTAACGCTCTCAAATGAACTTTTAGAGTCCAAAACTGTGATTCTTAGTGCAGATATTCACTCAACACAGAGTTTACAGTAGATGGCCAGTAACGCTATCAAATGCACATTCGGAGTCGAAAATAGTGATTTTTAGTGCAGATATTCACTAAAAACAGAGTATCCACTGGAAGTCCAGAAACGCTCTCAAATGAACATTTGGAGTCCAAAAAAGTGATTCTTAGTGCAGATATTCACTCAACACAGATTTTCCAATGGAAGGCCAGAAACGCTCTCAAATGCACTTTCAGAGTCCAAAAAAGTGTTCCTCACTGCAGATATTCACTCAACACAGAGTTTTTCACTGGAAGGCCAGAAACGCTCTCAAATGCACTTTCGGAGTCCAAAAAGTGATTCTTAGTGCAGATATTCACTCAACACAGAGTTTCCACTGAAAGGCCAGAAACGCTCTCAAACGCACTTTCAGAGTCCAAAAAAAGTGATTCTCACTGCAGATATTCACTCAACACAGAGTTTCCACTGGAAAGCCAGAAACGCTCTCAAATGCACTTTCAGAGTCCAAAATTGATTCTCACTGCAGATATTCACTCAACACATAGTTTTCACTGGAAGGCCAGAAACGCTCTCAAATGCATTTTCAGAGTACAAAAAATTGATTCTTACTGCATATATTCACTCCACACAGAGTTTCCAGTAGAAGGCCAGTAACGCTCTCAAATGAACTTTCTGAGTCCAAAAAAGTGATTCTTACTGCAGATATTCACTCAACACAGAGTTTTCACTGGAAGGCCAGAAATGCTCTCAAAAGCACTTTCAGTGTCCAAAAAAGTGATTCTTAGTGCAGATATTCACTCAACACAGAGTTCCACAAGAAGGCAAGAAATGCTCTCAGAAACACTTTCAGAGTCCAAAAATATATTTTCACTGCACATATTCACTCAACACAGAGTTTCCACTGAAAGGCTAGGAACCTTCTCAAATGCATTTTCAGAGTCCAAAAAAGTGATTGTTAGTACATATATTCATTCAACACAGAGTTTCCAGTAGGAGGCCAGAAACGCTCTCAAATGCACTTTCAGAGTACAAAAAAGTGATTCTTACTGCAGATATTCACTCAACACAGAGTTCTCACTGGAAAGCCAGAAACTCTCTCAAATGCACTTTCAGAATCCAAAAAAGTGATTGTTAGTGCATATATTCACTCCACACAGAGTTTCCAGTAGGAGGCCAGTAACGCTCTCAAATGAACTTTTAGAGTCCAAAAGTGTGATTCTTAGTGCAGATATTCACTCAACACAGAGTTTACAGTAGATGGCCAGAAACGCTATCAAATGCACTTTCGGAGTCGAAAATAGTGATTTTTAGTGCAGATATTCACTCAACACGGAGTTTCCACTGGAAGGCCCGAAAGCTCACAAATGCACTTTCAGAGTCCAAAAAATTGATTCTTACTACAGATTTTCACTCAACACAGAGTTTCCACTGAAAGGCCAGAAACGCTCTCAAATGCACTTTCAGAGTCCAAAAAAAAGTGATTCTTAGTGCAGATATTCACTCAACACATAGTTTTTCACTGGAAGGCCAGAAACGCCCTCAAATGCATTTTCAGAGTCCAAAAAAGTGTTTCTCACTGCAGATATTCACTCAACACAGAGTTTTCACTGGAAGGCCAGAAACGCTCTCAAATGCACTTTCAGAGTCCAACAAAGTGATACTTAGTGCAGATATTCACTCAACACAGAGTTTCCACTGGAAGGCCCGAAACGCTCTCAAATGCACTTTCGGAGTCCAACAAAGTGATTGTTAGTGCAGATATTCACTCAACACAGAGTTCCACAAAATTGCCAGAAACGCTCTCAGAAGCACTTTCTGAGTCCAAAAAAGTGTTTCTCACTGCAAATATTCACTCAAAACAGAGTTTTCACTGGAAGGCCAGAAACGCTCTCAAATGCACTTTCGGAGTCCAAAAAAGTGATTCTTAGTGCAGATATTCACTCAACACAGAGTTTCCACTGAAAGGCCAGAAACGCTCTCGAACGCACTTTCAGAGTCCAAAAATTGATTCTCACTGCAGGTATTCACTCAACACAGAGTTTTCACTGGAAGGCCAGAAACGCCCTCAAATGCATTTTCAGAGTCCAAAAAATTGATTCTTACTACATATATTCACTCCACACAGAGTTTCCACTGAAAGGCCAGTAACGCTCTCAAATGAACTTTCAGAGTCCAAAAACGTGATTCATACTGCAGATATTCACTCAACACAGAGTTTCCACTGGAAGGCCAGAAACGCTCTCAAAAGCACTTTCAGTGTCCAAAAAAGTGATTCTTAGTGCAGATATTCACTGAACACAGAGTTCCACAAGAAGGCAAGAAACGCTCTCAGAAGCACTTTCAGAGTCCAAAAATTGATTTTCACTGCACATATTCACTCAACACAGAGTTTTCACTGGAAGGCCAGAAACGCTCTCAGAAGCACTTTCTGAGTCCAAAAAAGTGTTTCTCACTGCAGATATTCACTCAAAACAGAGTTTTCACTGGAAGGCCAGAAACGCTCTCAAATGCACTTTCGAGTCCAAAAAGTGATTCTTAGTGCAGATATTAACTCAACACAGATTTTCCACTGGAAGGCCAGAAACGCTCACAAATGCACTTTCAGAGTCCAAAAATTGATTCTTACTACAGATATTCACTAAACACAGAGTTTCCACTGGAAGGCCAGAAACGCTCTCAAATGCACTTTCAGAGTCCAAAAATTGATTCTTACTACAGATATTCACTCAACACAGAACTTCCACTGGAAGGCCAGAAACGCTCTCAAATGCACTTTGAGAGTCCAAAAATTGATTCTTACTACAGATATTCACTCAACACAGAGTTTCCACTGGAAGGCCAGAAACGCTCTCAAATACACTTTCAGAGTCCAAAAAGTCATTTTTAGTGCAGATATTAACTCCACACAGAGTTTCCAGTAGAAGGCCAGTAACGCTCTCAAATGAACTTTTGGAGTTCAAAAAATGATTCTTAGTGCAGATATTCACTCAACACAGAGTTTCCACTGAAAGACTAGGAACCTTGTCAAATGCATTTTCAGAGTCCAAAAAAGTGATTGTTAGTGCAGATATTCACTCAACACAGATTTTCCACTGGAAGGCCAGAAACGCTCTCAAATGCACTTTCAGAGTCCAAAAAATTGATTCTCGCTGCAGATATTCACTCAGCACAGAGTTTTCACTGGAAAGCCAGAAACGCTCTCAAATGCACTTTCAGAGTCCAAAAAAGTGATTCTTAGTGCAGATATTCACTCAACACGGAGTTTCCACTGGAAGGCCCGAAACGCTCTCAAATGCACTTTCAGAGTCCAAAAAAGTGATTCTTAGTGCAGATATTCACTCAACACGGAGTTTCCACTGGAAGGCCCGAAACGCTCTCAAATGCACTTTGGGAGTCCAAAAAAGTGATTGTTAGTGCAGATATTCACTCAACACAGAGTTCCACAAGATTGCCAGAAACGCTCTCAGAAGCACTTTCTGAGTCCAAAAAAGTGTTTCTCACTGCAGATATTCACTCAACACAGAGTTTTCACTGGAAGGCCAGAAACGCTCTCAAATGCACTTTCGAGTCCAAAAAGTGATTCTTAGTGCAGATATTCACTCAACACAGATTTTCCACTGGAAGGCCAGAAACGCTCTCAAATGCACTTTCAAAGTCCAAAAAATTGATTCTCACTGTAGATATTCACTCAACACAGAGTTTCCACTGGAAGGCCTGAAACGCTCTCAAATACACTTTCAGAGTCCAAAAAAGTCATTTTTAGTGCAGATATTCACTCCACACAGAGTTTCCAGTAGAAGGCCAGTAACGCTCTCAAATGAACTTTTGGAGTCCAAAAAATGATTCTTAGTGCAGATATTCACTCAACACAGAGTTTCCACTGAAAGACTAGGAACCTTGTCAAATGCATTTTCAGAGTCCAAAAAAGTGATTGTTAGTGCAGATATTCACTCAACACAGATTTTCCACTGGAAGGCCAGAAACGCTCTCAAATGCACTTTCAGAGTCCAAAATTGATTCTCACTGCAGATATTCACTCAACACAGAGTTTTCACTGGAAGGCCAGAAACGCTCTCAAAGGCACTTTCAGAGTCCAAAAATTGATTCTCACTGCAGATATTCACTCAACACAGAGTTTTCACTGGAAGGCCAGAAACGCTCTCAAATGCACTTTCGAGTCCAAAAAAGTGATTCTTCGTGCAGATATTCACTCAACGCAGATTTTCCACAAGAGTGCCAGAAACGCTCTCAGAAGCACTTTCTGAGTCCAAAAAAGTGTTTCTCACTGCAGATATTCACTCAAAACAGAGTTTTCACTGGAAGGCCAGAAACGCTCTCAAATGCACTTTCGGAGTCCAAAAAGTGATTCTTAGTGCAGATATTAACTCAACACAGATTTTCCACTGGAAGGCCAGAAACGCTCACAAATGCACTTTCAGAGTCCAAAAAATTGATTCTTACTACAGATATTCACTAAACACAGAGTTTCCACTGGAAGGCCAGAAACGCTCTCAAATGCACTTTCAGAGTCCAAAAAATTGATTCTTACTACAGATATTCACTCAACACAGAACTTCCACTGGAAGGCCAGAAACGCTCTCAAATGCACTTTGAGAGTCCAAAAAATTGATTCTTACTACAGATATTCACTCAACACAGAGTTTCCACTGGAAGGCCAGAAACGCTCTCAAATGCACTTTCGGAGTCCAAAAAAGTGATTCTTCGTGCAGATATTCACTCAACGCAGATTTTCCACAAGAGTGCCAGAAACGCTCTCAGAAGCACTTTCTGAGTCCAAAAAAGTGTTTCTCACTGCAGATATTCACTCAAAACAGAGTTTTCACTGGAAGGCCAGAAACGCTCTCAAATGCACTTTCGGAGTCCAAAAAAGTGATTCTTAGTGCAGATATTAACTCAACACAGATTTTCCACTGGAAGGCCAGAAACGCTCACAAATGCACTTTCAGAGTCCAAAAATTGATTCTTACTACAGATATTCACTAAACACAGAGTTTCCACTGGAAGGCCAGAAACGCTCTCAAATGCACTTTCAGAGTCCAAAAAATTGATTCTTACTACAGATATTCACTCAACACAGAACTTCCACTGGAAGGCCAGAAACGCTCTCAAATGCACTTTGAGAGTCCAAAAAATTGATTCTTACTACAGATATTCACTCAACACAGAGTTTCCACTGGAAGGCCAGAAACGCTCTCAAATACACTTTCAGAGTCCTAAAAAGTCATTTTTAGTGCAGATATTAACTCCACACAGAGTTTCCAGTAGAAGGCCAGTAACGCTCTCAAATGAACTTTTGGAGTTCAAAAAATGATTCTTAGTGCAGATATTCACTCAACACAGAGTTTCCACTGAAAGACTAGGAACCTTGTCAAATGCATTTTCAGAGTCCAAAAAAGTGATTGTTAGTGCAGATATTCACTCAACACAGATTTTCCACTGGAAGGCCAGAAACGCTCTCAAATGCACTTTCAGAGTCCAAAAAATTGATTCTCGCTGCAGATATTCACTCAGCACAGAGTTTTCACTGGAAAGCCAGAAACGCTCTCAAATGCACTTTCAGAGTCCAAAAATTGATTCTCACTGCAGATATTCACTCAACACAGAGTTTTCACTGGAAGGCCAGAAACGCTCTCAAATGCACTTTCAGAGTCCAAAAAAGTGATTCTTAGTGCAGATATTCACTCAACACGGAGTTTCTACTGGAAGGCCCGAAACGCTCTCAAATGCACTTTCGGAGTCCAAAAAAGGGATTGTTAGTGCAGATATTCACTCAACACAGAGTTCCACAAGATTGCCAGAAACGCTCTCAGAAGCACTTTCTGAGTCCGAAAAAGTGTTTCTCACTGCAGATATTCACTCAACACAGAGTTTTCACTGGAAGGCCAGAAACGTTCTCAAATGCACTTTCGGAGTCCAAAAAAGTGATTCTTAGTGCAGATATTCACTCAACACAGATTTTCCACTGGAATGCCAGAAACGCTCTCAAATGCACTTTCAAAGTCCAAAAAATTGATTCTCACTGTATATATTCACTCAACACAGAGTTTCCACTGGAAGGCCAGAAACGCTCTCAAATACACTTTCAGAGTCCAAAAAAGTCATTTTTAGTGCAGATATTCACTCCACACAGAGTTTCCAGTAGAAGGCCAGTAACGCTCTCAAATAAACTTTTGGAGTCCAAAAAATGATTCTTAGTGCAGATATTCACTCAACACAGAGTTTCCACTGAAAGACTAGGAACCTTGTCAAATGCATTTTCAGAGTCCAAAAAAGTGATTGTTAGTGCAGATATTCACTCAACACAGATTTTCCACTGGAAGGCCAGAAACGCTCTCAAATGCACTTTCAGAGTCCAAAAAATAGATTCTCACTGCAGATATTCACTCAACACAGAGTTTTCACTGGAAAGCCAGAAACGCTCTCAAAGGCACTTTTCGAGTCCAAAAATTGATTCTCACTGCAGATATTCACTCAACACAGAGTTTTCACTGGAAGGCCAGAAACGCTCTCAAATGCACTTTCGGAGTCCAAAAAAGTGATTCTTAGTGCAGATATTCACTCAACACAGATTTTCCACTGGAAGGCCAGAAATGCTCTCAAATGCACTTTCAAAGTCCCAAAAATTGATTCTCACTGTAGATATTCACTCAACACAGAGTTTCTACTGGAAAGCCAGAAACTCTCTCAAATGCACTTTCAGAGTCCAAAAATTGATTCTCACTGCAGATATTCACTCAACACAGAGTTTTCACTGGAAGGCCAGAAACGCTCTCAAATGCACTTTCAGAGTCCAAAAAAGTGATTCTTAGTGCAGATATTCACTCAACACAGAGTTTCCACTGGAAGGCCCAAAACGCTCTCAAATGCACTTTCGAGTCCAAAAAAGTGATTGTTAGTGCAGATATTCACTCAACACAGAGTTCCACAAGATTGCCAGAAACGCTCTCAGATGCACTTTCTGAGTCCAAAAAAGTGTTTCTCACTGCAGATATTCACTCAAAACAGAGTTTCCACTGAAAGGCCAGAAACGCTGTCAAGTGCACTTTCAGAGTGCAAAAAAGTCATTTTTAGTGCAGATATTCATTCCACACAGAGTTTCCAGTAGAAGGCCAGTAACGCTCTCAAATGCATTTTCAGAGTCCAAAAATTGATTCTTACTGCATATATTCACTCACACAGAGTTTCCAGTAGAAGGCCAGTAACGCTCTCAAATGAACTTTCTGAGTGCAAAAACGTGATTCTTGCTGCAGATATTCACTCAACACAGAGTTTTCACTGGAAGGGCAGAAACGCTCTCAAAAGCACTTTCAGTGTCCAAAAAAGTGATTCTTAGTGCAGATATTCACTCAACACAGAGTTCCACAAGAAGGCAAGAAACGCTCTCAGAAGCACTTTCAGAGTCCAAAAATTGATTTTCACTGCACATATTCACTCAACACAGAGTTTTCACAAGAAGGCCAGAAAGGCTCTCAAATGCACTTTCAGAGTCCAAAAAAGTGATGCTTAGTGCAGATATTCACTCAACACATATTTTACAGTGGATGGCCAGAAACGCTCTCAAATGCACTTTCGGAGTCCAAAAAAGTGATGCTTAGTGCAGATATTCACTCAACACATAGTTTACAGTAGATGGCCAGAAACGCTCTCAAATCCACTTTCGGAGTCCAAAAACTGATTCTTAGTGCAGATATTCACTCAACACAGAGCTTCCACTGAAAGGCCAGAAACACTCTCAAACGCACTTTCAGAGTCCAAAAAAGTGATTCTCACTGCAGATATTCACTCAACACAGAGTTTCCACTGAAAGGCCAGAAACGCTGTCAAATGCACTTTCAGAGTGCAAAAAAGTCATTTTTAGTGCAGATATTCACTCCACACAGAGTTTCCAGTAGAAGGCCAGTAACGCTCTCAAATGCATTTTCAGAGTCCAAAAAATTGATTCTTACTGCATATATTCACTCCACACAGAGTTTCCAGTAGAAGGCCAGTAACGCTCTCAAATGAACTTTTGGAGTCCAAAAAAGTGTTTCTCACTGCAGATATTCACTCAACACAGAGCTTTCACTGGAAGGCTACAAACGCTCTCAAATGCACTTTCGGAGTCCTAAAAAGTGATTCTTAGTGCAGATATTCCCACAACACAGAGTTCCACAAGATGGCCAGAAACGCTCTCAGAAGCACTTTCTGAGTCCAAAAAAGTGTTTCTCACTGCAGATATTCACTCAACACAGAGTTTTCACTGGAAGGCTACAAACGCTCTAAAATGCACTTTCGGAGTCCTAAAAAGTGATTTTTAGTGCAGATATTCACTCAACACAGAGTTTCCACTGGAAGGCCAGAAACGCTCTCAAACGCACTTTCAGAGTCCAAAAAAGTGATTCTCACTGCAGATATTCACTCAACACAGAGTTTCCACTGAAAGGCCAGAAACGCTCTCAAACGCACTTTCAGAGTCAAAAAAAGTGGTTCTCACTGCAGATATTCACTCAACACAGAGTTTCCACTGGAAAGCCAGAAACGCTCTCAAATGCACTTTCAGAATCCAAAAATTGATTTTCACTGCAGATATTCACTCAACACAGAGTTTTCACTGAAAGGCCAGAAACGCTCTCAAATGCATTTTCAGAGTCCAAAAAATTGATTCTTACTGCATATATTCACTCCACGCAGAGTTTCCAGTAGAAGGCCAGTAACGCTCTCAAATCAACTTTCTGAGTCCAAAAACGTGATTCTTGCTGCAGATATTCACTCAACACAGAGTTTTCACTGGAAGGCCAGAAACGCTCTCAAAAGCACTTTCAGTGTCCAAAAAAGTGATTCTTAGTGCAGATATTCACTCAATACAGAGTTCCACAAGAAGGCAAGAAACGCTCTCAGAAGCACTTTCAGAGTCCAAAAATTGATTTTCACTGCACATATTCACTCAACACAGAGTTTTCAGAAGAAGTCCAGAAAGGCTCTCAAATGCACTTTCAGAGTCCAAAAAAGTGATGCTTAGTGCAGATATTCACTCAACACATAGTTTACAGTAGATGGCCAGAAACGCTCTCAAATGCACTTTCGGAGTCCAAAAAAGTGATTCTTAGTGCAGATATTAACTCAACACCGATTTTCCACTGGAAGGCCAGAAACGCTCACAAATGCACTTTCAGAGTCCAAAAAATTGATTCTTACTACAGATATTCACTAAACACAGAGTTTCCACTGGAAGGCCAGAAACGCTCTCAAATGCACTTTCAGAGTCCAAAAAATTGATTCTCACTACAGATATTCACTCAACACAGAACTTCCACTGGAAGGCCAGAAACGCTCTCAAATGCACTTTGAGAGTCCAAAAATTGATTCTTACTACAGATATTCACTCAACACAGAGTTTCCACTGGAAGGCCAGAAACGCTCTCAAATACACTTTCAGAGTCCAAAAAAGTCATTTTTAGTGCAGATATTAACTCCACACAGAGTTTCCAGTAGAAGGCCAGTAACGCTCTCAAATGAACTTTTGGAGTTCAAAAATTGATTCTCACTGCAGATATTCGCTCAACATAGAGTTTTCATTGGAAGGCCAGAAACGCTCTCAGAAGCACTTTCTGAGTCCAAAAAAGTGATTCTTAGTGCAGATATTCACTCAACACAGAGTTCCACAAGAAGGCCAGAAACGCTCTCAGAAGCACTTTCTGAGTCCAAAAATTGATTTTCACTGCAGATATTCACTCAACACAGAGTTTTCACTGGAAGGCCCGAAACGCTCTCAAATGCACTTTCAGAGTCCAAAAAAGTGATTCTTAGTGCAGATATTCACTCAACACAGAGTTTTCACTGGAAGGCCCGAAACGCTCTCAAATGCACTTTCAGAGTCCAAAAAAGTGATTCTTAGTGGAGATATTCACTCAACACAGATTTTCCACTGGAAGGCCAGAAACGCTCACAAATGTACTTTCAGAGTCCAAAAAAGTGATTCTTAGTGCAGATATTCACTCAACACAGAGTTTTCACTGGAAGGCCAGAAACGCTCTCAAATGCACTTTCAGAGTCCAAAAAAGTGATTCTTAGTGCAGATATTAACTCAACACCGATTTTCCACTGGAAGGCCAGAAACGCTCACAAATGCACTTTCAGAGTCCAAAAAATTGATTCTTACTACAGATATTCACTAAACACAGAGTTTCCACTGGAAGGCCAGAAACGCTCTCAAATGCACTTTCAGAGTCCAAAAAATTGATTCTCACTACAGATATTCACTCAACACAGAACTTCCACTGGAAGGCCAGAAACGCTCTCAAATGCACTTTGAGAGTCCAAAAAATTGATTCTTAGTGCAGATATTCACTCAACACAGAGTTTCCACTGAAAGACTAGGAACCTTGTCAAATGCATTTTCAGAGTCCAAAAAAGTGATTGTTAGTGCAGATATTCACTCAACACAGATTTTCCACTGGAAGGCCAGAAACGCTCTCAAATGCACTTTCAGAGTCCAAAAAATTGATTCTCGCTGCAGATATTCACTCAGCACAGAGTTTTCACTGGAAAGCCAGAAACGCTCTCAAATGCACTTTCAGAGTCCAAAAATTTATTCTCACTGCAGATATTCACTCAACACAGAGTTTCCACTGGAAGGCCAGAAACCTTGTCAAATGCATTTTCAGAGTCCAAAAAGTGATTGTTAGTGCAGATATTCACTCAACACAGAGTTTCCACTGGAAGGCCAGAAACGCTCTCAAATGCAGTTTCAGAGTCCAAAAAGTGTTTCTCACTGCAGATATTCACTCAACACAGAGTTTTCACTGGAAGGCCAGAAACGCTCTCAAATGCACTTTGAGTCCAAAAAGTGATTCTTAGTGCAGATATTCACTCAACACAGATTTTCCACTGGAAGACCAGAAACGCTCTCAAATGCACTTTCAAAGTCCAAAAATTGATTCTCACTGTAGATATTCACTCAACACAGAGTTTCCACTGGAAGGCCAGAAACGCTCTCAAATACACTTTCAGAGTCCAAAAAGTCATTTTTAGTGCAGATATTCACTCACACAGAGTTTCCAGTAGAAGGCCAGTAACGCTCTCAAATGAACTTTTGGAGTCAAAAATGATTCTTAGTGCAGATATTCACTCAACACAGAGTTTCCACTGAAAGACTAGGAACCTTGTCAAATGCATTTTCAGAGTCCAAAAAGTGATTGTTAGTGCAGATATTCACTCAACACAGATTTTCCACTGGAAGGCCAGAAACGCTCTCAAATGCACTTTCAGAGTCCAAAAATTGATTCTCACTGCAGATATTCACTCAACACAGAGTTTTCACTGGAAAGCCAGAAACGCTCTCAAAGGCACATTCAGAGTCCAAAAATTGATTCTCACTGCAGATATTCACTCAACACAGAGTTTTCACTGGAAGGCCAGAAACGCTCTCAAATGCACTTTCGGAGTCCAAAAAAGTGATTCTTAGTGCAGATATTCACTCAACACAGATTTTCCACTGGAAGGCCAGAAACGCTCTCAAATGCACTTTCAAAGTCCAAAAAATTGATTCTCACTGTAGATATTCACTCAACACAGAGTTCTCACTGGAAAGCCAGAAACTCTCTCAAATGTACTTTCAGAGTCCAAAAATTGATTCTCACTGCAGATATTCACTCAACACAGACTTTTCACTGGAAGGCCAGAAACGCTCTCAAATGCACTTTGAGAGTCCAAAAAAGTGATTCTTACTGCAGATATTCACTCAACACAGAGTTTCCACTGGAAGGCCCGAAACGCTCTCAAATGCACTTTGGGAGTCCAAAAAAGTGATTGTTAGTGCAGATATTCACTCAACACAGAGTTCCACAAGAGTGCCAGAAACGCTCTCAGAAGCACTTTCTGAGTCCAAAAAAGTGTTTCTCACTGCAGATATTCACTCAAAACAGAGTTTTCACTGGAAGGCCAGAAACGCTCTCAAATGCACTTTCGGAGTCCAAAAAAGTGATTCTTAGTGCAGATATTAACTCAACACAGATTTTCCACTGGAAGGCCAGAAACGCTCACAAATGCACTTTCAGAGTCCAAAAAATTGATTCTTACTACAGATATTCACTAAACACAGAGTTTCCACTGGAAGGCCAGAAACGCTCTCAAATGCACTTTCAGAGTCCAAAAATTGATTCTTACTACAGATATTCACTCAACACAGAACTTCCACTGGAAGGCCAGAAACGCTCTCAAATGCACTTTGAGAGTCCAAAAATTGATTCTTACTACAGATATTCACTCAACACAGAGTTTCCACTGGAAGGCCAGAAACGCTCTCAAATACACTTTCAGAGTCCAAAAAGTCATTTTTAGTGCAGATATTAACTCCACACAGAGTTTCCAGTAGAAGGCCAGTAACGCTCTCAAATGAACTTTTGTAGTTCAAAAATGATTCTTAGTGCAGATATTCACTCAACACAGAGTTTCCACTGAAAGACTAGGAACCTTGTCAAATGCATTTTCAGAGTCCAAAAAGTGATTGTTAGTGCAGATATTCACTCAACACAGATTTTCCACTGGAAGGCCAGAAACGCTCTCAAATGCACTTTCAGAGTCCAAAAAATTGATTCTCGCTGCAGATATTCACTCAGCACAGAGTTTTCACTGGAAAGCCAGAAACGCTCTCAAATGCACTTTCAGAGTCCAAAATTGATTCTCACTGCAGATATTCACTCAACACAGAGTTTTCACTGGAAGGCCAGAAACGCTCTCAAATGCACTTTCAGAGTCCAAAAGTGATTCTTAGTGCAGATATTCACTCAACACGGAGTTTCTACTGGAAGGCAGCTCTCAAATGCACTTTGGAGTCCAAAAGGGATTGTTAGTGCAGATATTCACTCAACACAGAGTTCCACAAGATTGCCAGAAACGCTCTCAGAAGCACTTTCTGAGTCCAAAAAATTGTTTCTCACTGCAGATATTCACTCAACACAGAGTTTTCACTGGAAGGCCAGAAACGCTCTCAAATGCACTTTCGGAGTCCAAAAAAGTGATTCTTAGTGCAGATATTCACTCAACACAGATTTTCCACTGGAAGGCCAGAAACGCTCTCAAATGCACTTTGAGAGTCCAAAAAATTGATTCTTACTACAGATATTCACTCAACACAGAGTTTCCACTGGAAGGCCAGAAACGCTCTCAAATACACTTTCAGAGTCCAAAAAAGTCATTTTTAGTGCAGATATTCACTCCACACAGAGTTTCCAGTAGAAGGCCAGTAACGCTCTCGAATAAACTTTTGGAGTCCAAAAAATGATTCTTAGTGCAGATATTCACTCAACATAGAGTTTCCACTGAAAGACTAGGAACCTTGTCAAATGCATTTTCAGAGTCCAAAAAAGTGATTGTTAGTGCAGATATTCACTCAACACAGATTTTCCACTGGAAGGCCAGAAACGCTCTCAAATGCACTTTCAGAGTCCAAAAATTGATTCTCACTGCAGATATTCACTCAACACAGAGTTTTCACTGGAAAGCCAGAAACGCTCTCAAATGCACTTTCAGAGTCCAAAAATTGATTCTCACTGCAGATATTCACTCAACACAGAGTTTTCACTGGAAGGCCAGAAACGCTCTCAAATGCACTTTCGGAGTCCAAAAAAGTGATTCTTAGTGCAGATATTCACTCAACACAGAGTTTCCACTGGAAGGCCCGAAACGCTCTCAGATGCACTTTCTGAGTCCAAAAAAGTGTTTCTCACTGCAGATATTCACTCAAAACAGAGTTTTCACTGGAAGGCCAGAAACGCTCTCAAATGCACTTTCGGAGTCCAAAAAAGTGATTCTTAGTGCAGATATTCACTCAACACAGAGCTTCCACTGAAAGGCCAGAAACGCTCTCAAACGCACTTTCAGAGTCCAAAAAAGTGATTCTCACTGCAGATATTCACTCAACACAGAGTTTCCACTGAAAGGCCAGAAACGCTGTCAAATGCACTTTCAGAGTGCAAAAAAGTCATTTTTAGTGCAGATATTCACTCCACACAGAGTTTCCAGTAGAAGCCAGTAACGCTCTCAAATGCATTTTCAGAGTCCAAAAAATTGATTCTTACTGCATATATTCACTCCACACAGAGTTTCCAGTAGAAGGCCAGTAACGCTCTCAAATGAACTTTTGGAGTCCAAAAAAGTGTTTCTCACTGCAGATATTCACTCAACACAGAGCTTTCACTGGAAGGCTACAAACGCTCTCAAATGCACTTTCGGAGTCCTAAAAACTGATTCTTAGTGCAGATATTCACTCAACACAGAGTTCCACAAGATGGCCAGAAACGCTCTCAGAAGCACTTTCTGAGTCCAAAAAAGTGTTTCTCACTGCAGATATTCACTCAACACAGAGTTTTCAGTGGAAGGCTACAAACGCTCTCAAATGCACTTTCGGAGTCCTAAAAAGTGATTTTTAGTGCAGATATTCACTCAACACAGAGTTTCCACTGGAAAGCCAGAAACGCTCTCAAACGCACTTTCAGAGTCCAAAAAAGTGATTTTCACTGCAGATATTCACTCAACACAGAGTTTTCACTGGACGGCCAGAAACGCTCTCAAATGCATTTTCAGAGTCCAAAAAATTGATTCTTACTGCATATATTCACTCCACGCAGAGTTTCCAGTAGAAGGCCAGTAACGCTCTCAAATGAACTTTCTGAGTCCAAAAACGTGATTCTTGCTGCAGATATTCACTCAACACAGAGTTTTCACTGGAAGGCCAGAAACGCTCTCAAATGCACTTTCAAAGTCCAAAAAATTGATTCTCACTGTAGATATTCACTCAACACAGAGTTTCCACTGGAAGGCCAGAAACGCTCTCAAATACACTTTCAGAGTCCAAAAAAGTCATTTTTAGTGCAGATATTCAGTCCACACAGAGTTTCCAGTAGAAGGCCAGTAACGCTCTCAAATGAACTTTTGGAGTCCAAAAAATGCTTCTTAGTGCAGATATTCACTCAACACAGAGTTTCCACTGAAAGACTAGGAACCTTGTCAAATGCATTTTCAGAGTCCAAAAAAGTGATTGTTAGTGCAGATATTCACTCAACACAGATTTTCCACTGGAAGGCCAGAAACGCTCTCAAATGCAGTTTCAGAGTCCAAAAATTGATTCTCACTGCAGATATTCACTCAACACAGAGTTTTCACTGGAAGGCCAGAAACGCTCTCAAATGCACTTTCGGAGTCCAAAAAAGTGATTCTTAGTGCAGATATTCACTCAACACAGATTTTCCACTGGAAGACCAGAAACGCTCTCAAATGCACTTTCAAAGTCCAAAAAATTGATTCTCACTGTAGATATTCACTCAACACAGAGTTTCCACTGGAAGGCCAGAAACGCTCTCAAATACACTTTCAGAGTCCAAAAAAGTCATTTTTAGTGCAGATATTCACTCAACACAGAGTTTCCACTGGAAAGGCCAGTAACTCTCTCAAATGAACTTTTGGAGTCAAAAAATGATTCTTAGTGCAGATATTCACTCAACACAGAGTTTCCACTGAAAGACTAGGAACCTTGTCAAATGCATTTTCAGAGTCCAAAAAAGTGATTGTTAGTGCAGATATTCACTCAACACAGATTTTCCACTGGAAGGCCAGAAACGCTCTCAAATGCACTTTCAGAGTCCAAAAAATTGATTCTCACTGCAGATATTCACTCAACACAGAGTTTTCACTGGAAAGCCAGAAACGCTCTCAAAGGCACATTCAGAGTCCAAAAATTGATTCTCACTGCAGATATTCACTCAACACAGAGTTTTCACTGGAAGGCCAGAAACGCTCTCAAATGCACTTTCGGAGTCCAAAAAAGTGATTCTTAGTGCAGATATTCACTCAACACAGATTTTCCACTGGAAGGCCAGAAACGCTCTCAAATGCACTTTCAAAGTCCAAAAATTGATTCTCACTGTAGATATTCACTCAACACAGAGTTTTCACTGGAAAGCCAGAAACTCTCTCAAATGTACTTTCAGAGTCCAAAAATTGATTCTCACTGCAGATATTCACTCAACACAGACTTTTCACTGGAAGGCCAGTAACGCTCTCAAATGCACTTTGAGAGTCCAAAAAGTGATTCTTACTGCAGATATTCACTCAACACAGAGTTTCCACTGGAAGGCCAGAAACGCTCTCAAATGCACTTTGGGTGTCCAAAAAGTGATTGTTAGTGCAGATATTCACTCAACACAGAGTTCCACAAGAGTGCCAGAAACGCTCTCAGAAGCACTTTCTGAGTCCAAAAAAGTGTTTCTCACTGCAGATATTCACTCAAAACAGAGTTTTCACTGGAAGGCCAGAAACGCTCTCAAATGCACTTTCGGAGTCCAAAAAAGTGATTCTTAGTGCAGATATTAACTCAACACAGATTTTCCACTGGAAGGCCAGAAACGCTCACAAATGCACTTTCAGAGTCCAAAAAATTGATTCTTACTACAGATATTCACTAAACACAGAGTTTCCACTGGAAGGCCAGAAACGCTCTCAAATGCACTTTCAGAGTCCAAAAAATTGATTCTTACTACAGATATTCACTCAACACAGAACTTCCACTGGAAGGCCAGAAACGCTCTCAAATGCACTTTGAGAGTCCAAAAAATTGATTCTTACTACAGATATTCACTCAACACAGAGTTTCCACTGGAAGGCCAGAAACGCTCTCAAATACACTTTCAGAGTCCAAAAAAGTCATTTTTAGTGCAGATATTAACTCCACACAGAGTTTCCAGTAGAAGGCCAGTAACGCTCTCAAATGAACTTTTGGAGTTCAAAAAATGATTCTTAGTGCAGATATTCACTCAACACAGAGTTTCCACTGAAAGACTAGGAACCTTGTCAAATGCATTTTCAGAGTCCAAAAAAGTGATTGTTAGTGCAGATATTCACTCAACACAGATTTTCCACTGGAAGGCCAGAAACGCTCTCAAATGCACTTTCAGAGTCCAAAAAATTGATTCTCACTGCAGATATTCACTCAGCACAGAGTTTTCACTGGAAAGCCAGAAACGCTCTCAAATGCACTTTCAGAGTCCAAAAATTGATTCTCACTGCAGATATTCACTCAACACAGAGTTTTCACTGGAAGGCCAGAAACGCTCTCAAATGCACTTTCGGAGTCCAAAAAGGGATTGTTAGTGCAGATATTCACTCAACACAGATTTTCCACAAGATTGCCAGAAACGCTCTCAGAAGCACTTTCTGAGTCCAAAAAGTGTTTCTCACTGCAGATATTCACTCAAAACAGAGTTTTCACTGGAAGGCCAGAAACGCTCTCAAATGCACTTTCTCCAAAAAGTGATTCTTAGTGCAGATATTCACTCAACACAGATTTTCCACTGGAAGGCCAGAAACGCTCTCAAATGCACTTTCAGAGTCCAAAAAATTGATTCTTACTACAGATATTCACTCAACACAGAACTTCCACTGGAAGGCCAGAAACGCTCTCAAATGCACTTTGAGAGTCCAAAAAATGATTCTTACTACAGATATTCACTCAACACAGAGTTTCCACTGGAAGGCCAGAAACGCTCTCAAATACACTTTCAGAGTCCAAAAAACTCATTTTTAGTGCAGATATTCACTCCACACAGAGTTTCCAGTAGAAGGCCAGTAACGCTCTCAAATGAACTTTTGGAGTTCAAAAAATGATTCTTAGTGCAGATATTCACTCAACACAGAGTTTCCACTGAAAGACTAGGAACCTTGTCAAATGCATTTTCAGAGTCCAAAAAAGTGATTGTTAGTGCAGATATTCACTCAACACAGATTTTCCACTGGAAGGCCAGAAACGCTCTCAAATGCACTTTCAGAGTCCAAAAAATTGATTCTCGCTGCAGATATTCACTCAGCACAGAGTTTTCACTGGAAAGCCAGAAACGCTCTCAAATGCACTTTCAGAGTCCAAAAATTGATTCTCACTGCAGATATTCACTCAACACAGAGTTTTCACTGGAAGGCCAGAAACGCTCTCAAATGCACTTTCAGAGTCCAAAAAGTGATTCTTAGTGCAGATATTCACTCAACACAGAGTTTCCACTGGAAGGCCAGAAACGCTCTCAAATGCACTTTCTGAGTCCAAAAAGTGTTGTTAGTGCAGATATTCACTCAACACAGAGTTTCCACTGGAAGGCCAGAAACGCTCTCAAATGCACTTTCAAAGTCCAAAAAATTGATTCTCACTGCAGATATTCACTCAACACAGAGTTTTCACTGGAAAGCCAGAAACGCTCTCAAAAAGGCACTTTCAGAGTCCAAAAATTGATTCTCACTGCAGATATTCACTCAACACAGAGTTTTTTTCACTGGAAGGCCAGAAACGCTCTCAAATGCACTTTCAGAGTCAAAAAAGTGATTCTTAGTGCAGATATTCACTCAACACAGATTTTCCACTGGAAGGCCAGAAACGCTCTCAAATGCACTTTCAAAGTCCCAAAAATTGATTCTCACTGCAGATATTCACTCAACACAGAGTTCTCACTGGAAAGCCAGAAACTCTCTCAAATGCACTTTCAGAGTCCAAAAAAAAGTGATTCTCACTGCAGATATTCACTCAACACAGAGTTTTCACTGGAAGGCCAGAAACGCTCTCAAATGCACTTTCAGAGTCCTAAAAAGTGATTCTTAGTGCAGATATTCACTCAACACAGAGTTTCCACTGGAAGGCCCAAAACGCTCTCAAATGCACTTTCAGAGTCCAAAAAGTGATTTTCACTGCAGATATTCACTCAACACAGAGTTTTCACAAGATTGCCAGAAACGCTCTCAAATGCACTTTCTTAGTCCAAAAAAGTGTTTCTTACTGCAGATATTCACTCAAAACAGAGTTTCCACTGAAAGGCCAGAAACGCTGTCAAATGCACTTTCAGAGTGCAAAAAGTCATTTTTAGTGCAGATATTCATTCAACACAGAGTTTTCACTGGAAGGCCAGAAACGCTCTCAAATGCATTTTCAGAGTCCAAAAATTGATTCTTACTGCATATATTCACTCCACACAGAGTTTCAGTAGAAGGCCAGAAACGCTCTCAAATGAACTTTCTGAGTGCAAAAACGTGATTCTTGCTGCAGATATTCACTCAACACAGAGTTTTCACTGGAAGGCCAGAAACGCTCTCAAATGCACTTTCAGTGTCCAAAAATGATTCTTAGTGCAGATATTCACTCAACACAGAGTTCCACTGAAGGCAAGAAACGCTCTCAGAAGCACTTTCAGAGTCCAAAAATTGATTTTCACTGCAGATATTCACTCAACACAGAGTTTTCACTGGAAGGCCAGAAAGGCTCTCAAATGCACTTTCAGAGTCCAAAAAGTGATTCTTAGTGCAGATATTCACTCAACACAGAGTTTACAGTGGATGGCCAGAAACGCTCTCAAATGCACTTTCAGAGTCCAAAAGTGATGCTTAGTGCAGATATTCACTCAACACAGAGTTTACAGTAGAAGGCCAGAAACGCTCTCAAATGCACTTTCAGAGTCCAAAACTGATTCTTAGTGCAGATATTCACTCAACACAGAGCTTCCACTGAAAGGCCAGAAACACTCTCAAACGCACTTTCAGAGTCCAAAAAGTGATTCTTAGTGCAGATATTCACTCAACACAGAGTTTCCACTGGAAGGCAAGAAACGCTCTCAAATGCACTTTCAGAGTCAAAATTGATTTTCACTGCAGATATTCACTCAACACAGAGTTTTCACAGAAGGCCAGAAAGGCTCTCAAATGCACTTTCAGAGTCCAAAAAGTGATGCTTAGTGCAGATATTCACTCAACACATAGTTTACAGTGGATGGCCAGAAACGCTCTCAAATGCACTTTCAGAGTCAAAAAGTGATTCTTAGTGCAGATATTCACTCAACACATAGTTTACAGTAGATGGCCAGAAACGCTCTCAAATGCACTTTCAGAGTCAAAAACTGATTCTTAGTGCAGATATTCACTCAACACAGAGCTTCCACTGAAAGGCCAGAAACACTCTCAAACGCACTTTCAGAGTCCAAAAAAGTGATTCTCACTGCACATATTCACTCAACACAGAGTTTTCACAAGAAGGCCAGAAACGCTCTCAAATGAACTTTTAGAGTCCAAAAAGTGTTTCTCACTGCAGATATTCACTCAACACAGAGCTTTCACTGGAAGGCTACAAACGCTCTCAAATGCACTTTCGGAGTCCTAAAAAGTGATTCTTAGTGCAGATATTCACTCAACACAGAGTTCCACAAGATGGCCAGAAACGCTCTCAGAAGCACTTTCTGAGTCCAAAAAAGTGTTTCTCACTGCAGATATTCACTCAACACAGAGTTTTCACTGGAAGGCTACAAACGCTCTAAAATGCACTTTCGGAGTCCTAAAAAGTGATTTTTAGTGCAGATATTCACTCAACACAGAGTTTCCACTGGAAGGCCAGAAACGCTCTCAAATGCACTTTCTGAGTCCAAAAATTGATTTTTACTGCAGATATTCACTCAACACAGAGTTTCCACTGGAAGGCCAGAAACGCTCTCAAACGCACTTTCAGAGTCCAAAAAAGTGATTCTCACTGCAGATATTCACTCAACACAGAGTTTCCACTGAAAGGCCAGAAACGCTCTCAAACGCACTTTCAGTGTCCAAAAAAGTGATTCTTAGTGCAGATATTCACTCAATACAGAGTTCCACAAGAAGGCAAGAAACGCTCTCAGAAGCACTTTCAGAGTCCAAAAATTGATTTTCACTGCACATATTCACTCAACACAGAGTTTTCAGAAGAAGTCCAGAAAGGCTCTCAAATGCACTTTCAGAGTCCAAAAAAGTGATGCTTAGTGCAGATATTCACTCAACACATAGTTTACAGTAGATGGCCAGAAACGCTCTCAAATGCACTTTCGGAGTCCAAAAAAGTGATTCTTAGTGCAGATATTAACTCAACACAGATTTTCCACTGGAAGGCCAGAAACGCTCAGAAATGCACTTTCAGAGTCCAAAATTGATTCTTACTACAGATATTCACTAAACACAGAGTTTCCACTGGAAGGCCAGAAACGCTCTCAAATGCACTTTCAGAGTCCAAAAAATTGATTCTTACTACAGATATTCACTCAGCACAGAACTTCCAGTAGAAGGCCAGAAACGCTCTCAAATGCACTTTTGAGTCAAAAAATTGATTCTTACTGCAGATATTCACTCAACACAGAGTTTCCACTGGAAGGCCAGAAACGCTCTCAAATACACTTTCAGAGTCCAAAAAGTCATTTTTAGTGCAGATATTCACTCCAAACAGAGTTTCCAGTAAGAAGGCCAGTAACGCCCTCAAATGTACTTTTGGAGTCCAAAAAATGATTCTTAGTGCAGATATTCACTCAACACAGAGTTTCCACTGAAAGACTAGGAACCTTCTCAAATGCATTTTCAGAGTCCAAAAAAGTGATTGTTAGTGCAGATATTCACTCAACACAGATTTTCCACTGGAAGGCCAGAAACGCTCTCAAATGCACTTTCAGAGTCCAAAAAGTGATTCTCACTGCAGATATTCACTCAACACAGAGTTTTCACTGGAAAGCCAGAAACGCTCTCAAATGCACTTTCAGAGTCCAAAAATTGATTCTCACTGCAGATATTCACTCAACACAGAGTTTTCACTGGAAGGCCAGAAACGCTCTCAAATGCACTTTCAGAGTCCAAAAAAGTGATTCTTAGTGCAGATATTCACTCAACACGGAGTTTCCACTGGAAGGCCCGAAACGCTCTCAAATGCACTTTCGGAGTCCAAAAAAGTGATTGTTAGTGCATATATTCACTCAACACAGAGTTCCACAAGATTGCCAGAAACGCTCTCAAAAGCACTTTGAGAGTCCAAAAAGTGTTTCTCACTGCAGATATTCACTCAACACAGAGTTTTCACTGGAAGGCCAGAAACGCTCTCAAATGCACTTTCGGAGTCCAAAAAAGTGATGCTTAGTGCAGATATTCACTCAACACAGAGTTTCCACTGAAAGGCCAGAAACGCTCTCAAACGCACTTTCAGAGTCCAAAAAAGTGATTCTCACTGCAGATATTCACTCAACACAGAGTTTCCACTGAAAAGCCAGAAACGCTCTCAAATGCACTTTCAGAGTCCAAAATTGATTTTCACTGCAGATATTCACTCAACACAGAGTTTTCACTGGAAGGCCAGAAACGCTCTCAAATGCATTTTCAGAGTCCAAAAAATTGATTCTTACTGCATATATTCACTTCACACAGAGTTTCCAGTAGAAGGCCAGTAACGCTCTCAAATGAACTTTCTGAGTCCAAAAACGTGATTCTTACTGCAGATATTCACTCAACACAGAGTTTCCACTGAAAGACTAGGAACCTTCTCAAATGCATTTTCAGAGTCCAAAAGTGATTGTTAGTGCAGATATTCACTCAACACAGAGTTTCAGTAGAAGGCCAGTAACACTTTCAAATGAACTTTTGGATTCCAAAAAGTGATTCTTAGTGCAGATATTCACTCAACACAGATTTTCCACTGGAAGGCCAGAAACGCTCTCAAATGCACTTTCAAAGTCCAAAAATTGATTCTCACTGTAGATATTCACTCAACACAGAGTTCTCACTGGAAAGCCAGAAACTCTCTCAAATGCACTTTCAGAGTCCAAAATTGATTCTCACTGCAGATATTCACTCAACACAGTTTTTTCACTGGAAGGCCAGAAACGCTCTCAAATGCACTTTCAGAGTCCAAAAAGTGATTGTTAGTGCAGATATTCACTGAACACAGAGTTCCACAAGATTGCCAGAAACGCTCTCAAATGCACTTTCAAAGTCCAAAAAATTGATTCTCACTGTAGATATTCACTCAACACAGAGTTCTCACTGGAAAGCCAGAAACTCTCTCAAATGCACTTTCAGAGTCCAAAATTGATTCTCACTGCAGATATTCACTCAACACAGAGTTTCCACTGGAAAACCAGAAACGCTCTCAAATGCACTTTCAGTGTCCAAAAATTGATTCTCACTGCAGATATTCACTCAACACAGAGTTTCCACTGGAAAACCAGAAACGCTCACAAATGCACTTTCAGAGTCCAAAAATTGATTCTCACTGCAGATATTCACTCAACACAAAGTTTCCAGTAGAAGGCCAGTAACGCTCTCAAATGAACTTTCAGAGTCCAAAAAAGTGATTCTTAGTGCAGATATTCACTCAACACAGAGTTTCCACTGAAAGGCTAGGAACCTTCTCAAATGCATTTTCAGAATCCAAAAAAGTGATTGTTAGTGCATATATTCACCCCACACAGAGTTTCCAGTAGGAGGCCAGTAACGCTCTCAAATGAACTTTTAGAGTCCAAAAGTGTGATTCTTAGTGCAGATATTCACTCAACACAGAGTTTACAGTAGATGGCCAGAAACGCTATCAAATGCACTTTCTGAGTCGAAAATAGTGATTTTTAGTGCAGATATTCACTCAACACAGAGTTTTCACTGGAAGGCCAGAAACGCCTTCAAATGCACTTTCGGAGTCCAAAAAAGTCATTGTTAGAGCACATATTCACTCAACACAGAGTTTCCAGTAGAAGGCCAGTAACACTGTCAAATGAACTTTTGGAGTCCAAAAAAGTGATTCTTAGTGCAGATATTCACTCAACACAGATTTTCCACTGGAAGGCCAGAAACTCTCTCAAATGCACTTTCAAAGTCCAAAAAATTGATTCTCACTGTAGACATTCACTCAACACAGAGTTTTCACTGGAAAGCCAGAAACGCTCTCAGACGCACTTTCTGAGTCCAAAAAAGTGATTCTTAGTGGAGATATTCACTCAACACAGATTTTCCACTGGAAGGCCAGAAACGCTCACAAATGCACTTTCAGAGTCCAAAAATTGATTCTCACTGCAGATATTCGCTCAACACAGAGTTTTCACAAGAAGGCCAGAAACACTCTCAAATGCACTTTCAGAGTCCAAAAAAGTGATGCTTAGTGCAGATATTCACTCAACACATAGTTTACAGTGGATGGCCAGAAACGCTCTCAGAAGCACTTTCTGAGTCCAAAAAAAAGTGATGCTTAGTGCAGATATTCACTCAACACATAGTTTACAGTAGATGGACAGAAACCTTCTCAAATGCACTTTCAGAGTCCAAAAAATTGATTCTTACTACAGATATTCACTAAACACAGTGGAAGGCCAGAAACGCTCTCAAAGGCACTTTCGGAGGCCAAAAATTGATTGTCACTGCAGATATCGCTCAACACAGAGTTTTCATTGGAAGGCCAGAAACGCTCTCAAATACACTTTCAGAGTCCAAAAAAGTGATTCTTACTGCAGATATTCACTCAACACAGAGTTTCCACTGGAAGGCCAGAAACGCTCTCAAATACACTTTCAGAGTCCAAAAAAGTGATTCTTAGTGCAGATATTCACTCAACACAGAGTTTTCACTGGAAGGACAGAAACGCTCTCAAATGCACTTTCGAGTCCAAAAAAGTGATTCTTAGTGCAGATATTCACTCAACACAGAGTTTCCACTGAAAGGCCAGAAACGCTCTCAAACGCACTTTCAGAGTCCAAAAAAGTGATTCCACTGCAGATATTCACTCAACACAGAGTTTCCACTGGAAAGCCAGAAACGCTCTCAAATGCACTTTCAGAGTCCAAAAATTGATTTTCACTGCAGATATTCACTCAACACAGAGTTTTCACAAGAAGGCCAGAAACACTCTCAAATGCACTTTCAGAGTCCAAAAAAGTGATGCTTAGTGCAGATATTCACTCAACACATAGTTTACAGTGGATGGCCAGAAACGCTCTCAGAAGCACTTTCTGAGTCCAAAAAAGTGATGCTTAGTGCAGATATTCACTCAACACATAGTTTACAGTAGATGGACAGAAACCTTCTCAAATGCACTTTCAGAGTCCAAAAAATTGATTCTTACTACAGATATTCACTAAACACAGTGGAAGGCCAGAAACGCTCTCAAATGCACTTTCGGAGGCCAAAAATTGATTGTCACTGCAGATATCGCTCAACACAGAGTTTTCATTGGAAGGCCAGAAACGCTCTCAAATACACTTTCAGAGTCCAAAAAATTGATTCTTACTGCAGATATTCACTCAACACAGAGTTTCCACTGGAAGGCCAGAAACGCTCTCAAATACACTTTCAGAGTCCAAAAAACTGATTCTTAGTGCAGATATTCACTCAACACAGAGTTTCCACTGGAAGGCCAGAAACGCTCTCAAATGCACTTTTGGAGTCCAAAAGTGATTCTTAGTGCACATATTCACTCAACACCCGAGTTTTCACTGGAAGGCCAGAAACGCTCTCAAATGCACTTTGAGTCCAAAATTGATTCTCACTGCAGATATTCGCTCAACATAGAGTTTTCATTGGAAGGCCAGAAACGCTCTCAGAAGCACTTTCTGAGTCCAAAAAGTGATTCTTAGTGCAGATATTCACTCAACACAGAGTTCCACAAGAAGGCCAGAAACGCTCTCAGAAGCACTTTCTGAGTCCAAAATTGATTTTCACTGCAGATATTCACTCAACACAGAGTTTTCACTGGAAGGCCGAAACGCTCTCAAATGCACTTTCAGAGTCCAAAAGTGATTCTTAGTGCAGATATTCACTCAACACAGAGTTTTCACTGGAAGGCCAAAACGGCTCTCAAATGCACTTTCAGAGTCCAAAAAGTGATTCTTAGTGGAGATATTCACTCAACACAGATTTTCCACTGGAAGGCCAGAAACGCTCACAAATGTACTTTCAGAGTCCAAAAAAGTGATTCTTAGTGCAGATATTCACTCAACACAGAGTTTTCACTGGAAGGGCCAGAAACGCTCTCAAATGCACTTTCAGAGTCCAAAAAGTGATTCTTAGTGCAGATATTCACTCAACACAGAGTTTCCACTGGAAGGCCGAAACGCTCTCAAATGCACTTTCGGAGTCCATAAAAGTGATTGTTAGTGCAGATATTCACTCAACACAGAGTTTCCAGTAGAAGGCCAGCAACACTGTCAAATGAACTTTTGGAGTCCAAAAAAGTGATTCTTAGTGCTGATATTCACTCAACACAGAGTTTCCACTGAAAGGCCAGAAACGCTCTCAAATGCACTTTCAGAGTCCAAAAATTGATTTTCACTGCAGATATTCACTCAACACAGAGTTTTCACAAGAAGGCCAGAAACGCTCTCAAACGCACTTTCAGAGTCCAAAAAAGTGATTCTCACTGCAGATATTCACTCAACACAGAGTTTTCACAAGAAGGCCAGAAACGCTCTCAAATGAACTTTTGGAGTCCAAAAAAGTGTTTCTCACTGCAGATATTCACTCAACACAGAGCTTTCACTGGAAGGCTACAAACGCTCTCAAATGCACTTTCGGAGTCCTAAAAAGTGATTCTTAGTGCAGATATTCCCTCAACACAGAGTTCCACAAGATGGCCAGAAACGCTCTCAGAAGCACTTTCTGAGTCCAAAAAAGTGTTTCTCACTGCAGATATTCACTCAACACAGAGTTTTCACTGGAAGGCTACAAACGCTCTAAAATGCACTTTCGGAGTCCTAAAAAGTGATTTTTAGTGCAGATATTCACTCAACACAGAGTTTCCACTGGAAGGCCTGAAACGCTCTAAAATGCACTTTCGGAGTCCTAAAAAGTGATTTTTAGTGCAGATATTCACTCAACACAGAGTTTCCACTGGAAGGCCAGAAACGCTCTCAAACGCACTTTCAGAGTCCAAAAAAGTGATTCTCACTGCAGATATTCACTCAACACAGAGTTCCACAAGATTGCCAGAAACGCTCTCAAATGCACTTTCAGAGTCCAAAAAAGTGATGCTTGGTGCAGATATTCACTCAACATAGAGTTTACATTGGATGGCCAGAAACGCTCTCAAATGCACTTTCGGAGTCCAAAAAAGTGATGCTTAGTGCATATATTCACTCAACACAGAGTTTTCACAAGAAGGCCAGAAACGCTCTCAAATGCACTTTCAGAGTCCAAAAAATTGATTCTTACCACAGATATTCACTCCACACAGAGCTTCCAGTAGAAGGCCAGAAACGCTCCCAAATGCACTTTGAGAGTCCAAAAAATTGATTCTTACTGCAGATATTCACTCAACACAGATTTTCCACTGGAAGGCCAGAAACGCTCTCAAATACACTTTCAGAGTCCAAAAAAGTGATTCTTAGTGGAGATATTCACTCAACACAGATTTTCCACTGGAAGGCCAGAAACGCTCTCAAATGCACTTTCAGAGTCCAAAAAGTGATTCTTAGTGCAGATATTCACTCAACACAGAGTTTTCACTGGAAGGCCTGAAACGCTCTCAAATGCACTTTTGTAGTCCAAAAAATGATTCTTTGTGCACATATTCACTCAACACAGAGTTTTCACTGGAAGGCCAGAAATGCTCTCAAATGCACTTTCAGAGTCCAAAAAGTGATTCTCACTGCAGATATTCACTCAACATAGAGTTTTCATTGGAAGGCCAGAAACGCTCTCAGAAGCACTTTCTGAGTCCAAAAATTGATTCTTAGTGCAGATATTCACTCAACACAGAGTTTCCACAAAGAAGGCCAGAAACGCTCTCAAATGCACTTTCTGAGTCCAAAAAGTGATTTTCACTGCAGATATTCACTCAACACAGAGTTTTCCACTGGAAGGCCAGAAACGCTCTCAAATGCACTTTCAGAGTCCAAAAAGTGATTCTTAGTGCAGATATTCACTCAACACAGAGTTTCCACTGGAAGGCCAGAAACGCTCTCAAATGCACTTTTTGGAGTCCAAAAAGTGATTCTTAGTGCAGATATTCACTCAACACAGAGTTTTCACTGAAGGCCAGAAACGCTCTCAAATGCATTTTCAGAGTCCAAAAAAGTGATTCTTAGTGCAGATATTCACTCAACACAGAGTTTCCACTGAAAGGCCAGAAACGCTCTCAAATGCACTTTCAGAGTCCAAAAAGTGATTCTCACTGCAGATATTCACTCAACACAGAGTTTTCACTGGAAGGCCAGAAACGCTCTCAAATGCACTTTCAGAGTCCAAAAATTGATTCTCACTGCAGATATTCGCTCAACACAGAGTTTTCATTGGAAGGCCAGAAACGCTCTCAAATGCACTTTCAGAGTCCAAAAAAGTGATTCTTAGTGGAGATATTCACTCAACACAGATTTTCCACTGGAAGGCCAGAAACGCTCACAAATGTACTTTCAGAGTCCAAAAAATTGATTCTTACTACAGATATTCACTAAACACAGAGTTTCCACTGGAAGGCCAGAAACGCTCTCAAATGCACTTTCAGAGTCCAAAAAAGTGATTCTTAGTGCAGATATTCACTCAACACAGAGTTTTCACTGGAAGGCCAGAAACGCTCTCAAATGCACTTTCAGAGTCCAAAAAGTGATTCTTAGTGCAGATATTCACTCAACACAGAGTTTCCACTGGAAGGCCCCGAAACGCTCTCAAATGCACTTTCGGAGTCCATAAAGTGATTGTTAGTGCAGATATTCACTCAACACAGAGTTTCCAGTAGAAGGCCAGTAACACTGTCAAATGAACTTTCAGAGTCCAAAAAGTGATTCTTAGTGCAGATATTCACTCAACACAGAGTTTCCACTGAAGGCCAGAAACGCTCTCAAATGCACTTTCAGAGTCCAAAAGTGATTTTCACTGCAGATATTCACTCAACACAGAGTTTTCACAAGAAGGCCAGAAACGCTCTCAAACGCACTTTCAGAGTCCAAAAAGTGATTCTCACTGCAGATATTCACTCAACACAGAGTTTCCACTGGAAAGCCAGAAACGCTCTCAAATGCACTTTCAGAGTCCAAAAATTGATTTTCACTGCAGATATTCACTCAACACAGAGTTTTCACTGGAAGGCCAGAAACGCTCTCAAATGCACTTTCGGAGTCCTAAAATTGATTCTCACTGCAGATATTCGCTCAACACAGAGTTTTCATTGGAAGGCCAGAAACGCTCTCAGAAGCACTTTCTGAGTCCAAAAAAGTGATTCTTAGTGGAGATATTCACTCAACACAGAGCTTCCAGCAGAAGGCCAGAAATGCTCTCAAATGCACTTTGAGAGTCCAAAAAATTCATTCTTACTACAGATATTCACTCAACACAGAGTTTCCACTGGAAGGCCCGAAACGCTCTCAAATGCACTTTCGGAGTCCAAAAAAGTGATTGTTAGTGCAGATATTCACTCAACACAGAGTTCCACAAGATTGCCAGAAACGCTCTCAAATGCACTTTCAGAGTCCAAAAAAGTGATGCTTGGTGCAGATATTCACTCAACACAGAGTTTACATTGGATGGCCAGAAACGCTCTCAAATGCACTTTCGGAGTCCAAAAAAGTGATGCTTAGTGCATATATTCACTCAACACAGACTTTCCACTGAAAGGCCAGAAACGCTCTCAAACGCACTTTCAGAGTCCAAAAAGTGATTCTCACTGCAGATATTCACTCAACACAGAGTTTCCACTGGAAAGCCAGAAACGCTCTCAAATGCACTTTCAGAGTCCAAAATTGATTTTCACTGCAGATATTCACTCAACACAGAGTTTTTTCAAGAAGGCCAGAAACGCTCTCAAATGCACTTTCAGAGTCCAAAAATTGATTCTTACCACAGATATTCACTCCACACAGAGCTTCCAGTAGAAGGCCAGAAACGCTCCCAAATGCACATTGAGAGTCCAAAAATTGATTCTTACTGCAGATATTCACTCAACACAGATTTTCCACTGGAAGGCCAGAAACGCTCTCAAATACACTTTCAGAGTCCAAAAAAGTGATTCTTACTACAGATATTCACTCAACACAGAGTATTCACAAGAAGGCCAGAAACGCTCTCAAATGCACTTTCAGAGTCCAAAAAAGTGATGCTTAGTGCAGATATTCACTCAACACATAGTTTACAGTGGATGGCCAGAAACGGTCTCAAAAGCACTTTCGGAGTCCAAAAATTGATTTTCACTGCAGATATTCACTCAACACAGAGTTTTCACTGGAAGGCCCGAAACGCTCTCAAATGCACTTTTGGAGTCCAAAAAAGTGATTCTTAGTGCAGATATTCACTCAACACCGAGTTTTCACTGGAAGGCCAGAAACGCTCTCAAATGCACTTTCGGAGCCCAAAAATTGATTCTCACTACAGATATTCGCTCAACACAGAGTTTTCATTAGAAGGCCAGAAACGCTCTCAAATGCACTTTCAGAGTCCAAAAAAGTGATTCTTGGTGCAGATATTCACTCAACACATAGTTTACAGTGGATGGCCAGAAACGCTCTCAAAAGCACTTTCGGAGTCCAAAAAAGTGATGCTTAGTGCAGATATTCACTCAACACAGAGTTTCCACTGAAAGGCCAGAAACGCTCTCAAACGCACTTTCAGAGTCCAAAAATTGATTTTCACTGCAGATATTCACTCAGCACAGAGTTTTTTCACAAGAAGGCCAGAAACGCTCTCAAATGCACTTTCAGAGTCCAAAAAGTGATGCTTAGTGCAGATATTCACTCAACACATAGTTTACAGTGGATGGCCAGAAACGCTCTCAAAAGCACTTTCGGAGTCCAAAAAATTGATTCTTACTACAGATATTCACTCAACACACAGTTTCCACTGGAAGGCCAGAAACGCTCTCAAATACACTTTCAGAGTCCAAAAAAGTCATTTTTAGTGCAGATATTCACTCAACACAGAGTTTTCACTGGAAGGCCAGAAACGCTCTCAAATGCACTTTCGGAGGCCAAAAATTGATTGTCACTGCAGATATCGCTCAACACAGAGTTTTCATTGGAAGGCCAGAAACGCTCTCAAATACACTTTCAGAGTCCAAAAAAGTGATTCTTACTGCAGATATTCACTCAACACAGAGTTTCCACTGGAAGGCCAGAAACGCTCTCAAATACACTTTCAGAGTCCAAAAAGTGATTCTTAGTGCAGATATTCACTCAACACAGAGTTTCCACTGGAAGGCCCGAAACGCTCTCAAATGCACTTTTGGAGTCCAAAAAAGTGATTCTTAGTGCACATATTCACTCAACACCGAGTTTTCACTGGAAGGCCAGAAACGCTCTCAAATGCACTTTCGGAGTCCAAAAATTGATTCTCACTGCAGATATTCGCTCAACATAGAGTTTTCATTGGAAGGCCAGAAACGGTCTCAGAAGCACTTTCAGAGTCCAAAAAATTGATTCTTACCACAGATATTCACTCCACACAGAGCTTCCAGTAGAAGGCCAGAAACGCTCCCAAATGCACTTTGAGAGTCCAAAAAATTGATTCTTACTGCAGATATTCACTCAACACAGATTTTCCACTGGAAGGCCAGAAACGCTCTCAAATACACTTTCAGAGTCCAAAAAAGTGATTCTTACTACAGATATTCACTCAACACAGAGTTTCTACTGAAAGGCCAGAAACGCTCTCAAAATCACTTTCAGAGTCCAAAAAAGTGATTCTCACTGCAGATATTCACTCAACACATAGTTTACAGTGGATGGCCAGAAACGCTCTCAAAAGCACTTTCGGAGTCCAAAAAATTGATTCTTACTACAGATATTCACTAAACACAGAGTTTCCACTGGAAGGCCAGAAACGCTCTCAAATGCACTTTCAGAGTCCAAAAAATTGATTCTTACCACAGATATTCACTCCACACAGAGCTTCCAGTAGAAGGCCAGAAACGCTCCCAAATGCACTTTGAGAGTCCAAAAAATTGATTCTTACTACAGAGATTCACTCAACACAGATTTTCCACTGGAAGGCCAGAAACGCTCTCAATTGCACTTTCAGAGTCCAAAAATTAATTCTCACTGCTGATATTCACTCAACACAGAGTTTCCAATGGAAGGCCTGAAACGCTCTCAAATGAACTTTCGGAGTACAAAAAATTGATTCTTACTGCAGATATTCACTCAACTCAGAGTTTCCACTGGAAGGCCAGAAACGCTCTCAAATGCACTTTCGGAGTCCAAAAAAGTGATTCTTAGTGCAGATATTCGTTCAACACAGAGTTTCCACTGAAAGGTTAGGAACGCTCTCAAATGCACTTTCAGAGTCAAAAAAAGTTATTCTTATTGGAGATATTCACTCAACACAGATTTTCCACTGGAAGGCCAAAAACGCTCTCAAATGCACTTTCAGAGTCCAAAAATAGATTCTCACTGCAGATATTCAGTCAACACAGAGTTTCCACTGAAAGGTTAGGAACGCTCTCAAATGCACTTTCAGAGTCAAAAAAAGTGATTCTTAGTGGAGATATTCACTCAACACAGATTTTCCACTGGAAGGCCAGAAATGCTCTCAAATGCACTTTCAGAGTCCAAAAATTGATTCTCACTGCAGATATTCACTCAACACAGAGTTTTCACTGGAAGGCCAGAAACGCTCTCAAATGCATTTTCAGAGTCCAAAAAATTGATTGTTAGTACAGATATTCACTCCACACAGAGTTTCCAGTAGGAGTACAGTAACGCTCTCAAATGAACTTTGGAGTCCAAAGTGTGAATCTTAGTGCAGATATTCACTCAACACAGATTTTCCACTGGAAGGCCTGAAACGCTCTCAAATGCACTTTCAGAGTACAAAAAATTGATTCTTACTGCAGATATTAACTCAACACAGAGTTTCCACAGGAAGGCCACAAACGCTCTCAAATGAACTTTCAGAGTCCAAAAATTGATTCTCACTGCAGATATTCACTCAACACAGAGTTTCCACTGGAAAGCCAGAAACGCTCTCAAATACACTTTCAGAGTCCAAAAAAGTGATTCTTAGTGCAGATATTCACTCAACACAGAGTTCCACAAGAAGGCCAGAAACGCTCTCAGAAGCACTTTCGGAGTCCAAAAATTGATTTTCACTGCAGATATTCGCTCAACACAGAGTTTTCACTGGAAGGCCAGAAACGCTCTCAAATGCATTTTCAGAGTCCAAAAAATTGATTCTTACTACAGATATTCACTCCACACAGAGCTTCCAGTAGAAGGCCAGAAACGCTCTCAAATGCACTTTGAGAGTCCAAAAATTGATTCTTATTGCAGATATTCACTCAACACAGAGTTTCCACTGGAAGGCCCGAAACGCTCTCAAATGCACTTTTGGAGTCCAAAAAAGTGATTCTTAGTGCAGATATTCACTCAACACATGGTTTTCACTGGAAGGCCAGAAACGCTCTCAAATGCACTTTCGGAGTCCAAAAAAGTGATTCTTAGTGCAGATATTCACTCAACACAGAGTTTCCACTGAAAGACTAGGAACCTTCTCAAATGCACTTTCAGAGTCCAAAATTGATTTTCACTGCAGATATTCACTCAACACAGAGTTTTCACAAGAAGGCCAGAAACGCTCTCAAATGCACTTTCAGAGTCCAAAAAATTGATTCTTACCACAGATATTCACTCCACACAGAGCTTCCAGTAGAAGGCCAGAAACGCTCCCAAATGCACTTTGAGAGTCCAAAAAAGTGATTCTTACTACCGATATTCACTCAACACAGATTTTCCACTGGAAGGCCAGAAACGCTCTCAAATACACTTTCAGAGTCCAAAAAAGTGATTCTTACTACAGATATTCACTCAACCCAGAGTTTTCACAAGAAGGCCAGAAACGCTCTCAAATGCACTTTCAGAGTCCAAAAAAGTGATGCTTAGTGCAGATATTCACTCAACACATAGTTTACAGTGGATGGCCAGAAACGCTCTCAAAAGCACTTTCGGAGTCCAAAAAATTGATTCTTACTACAGATATTCACTAAACACAGAGTTTCCACTGGAAGGCCAGAAACGCTCTCAAATGCACTTTCAGAGTCCAAAATTGATTCTCACTGCAGATATTCACTCAACACAGAGTTTTCACTGGAAAGCCAGAAACGCTCTCAAATGCACTTTCAGAGTCCAAAAATTGATTCTCACTGCTGATATTCACTCAACACAGAGTTTCCAATGGAAGGCCTGAAACGCTCTCAAATGAACTTTCGGAGTACAAAAAATTGATTCTTACTGCAGATATTCACTCAACTCAGAGTTTCCACTGGAAGGCCAGAAACGCTCTCAAATGCACTTTCGGAGTCCAAAAAAGTGATTCTTAGTGCAGATATTCGTTCAACACAGAGTTTCCACTGAAAGGTTAGGAACGCTCTCAAATGCACTTTCAGAGTCCAAAAATTGATTCTCACTGCAGATATTCAGTCAACACAGAGTTTCCACTGAAAGGTTAGGAACGCTCTCAAATGCACTTTCAGAGTCAAAAAAAGTCATTCTTAGTGGAGATATTCACTAAACACAGATTTTCCACTGGAAGCCCAGAAATGCTCTCAAATGCACTTTCAGAGTCCAAAAATTGATTCTCACTGCAGATATTCACTCAACACAGAGTTTTCACTGGAAGGCCAGAAACGCTCTCAAATGCATTTTCAGAGTCCAAAAAATTGATTGTTAGTACAGATATTCACTCCACACAGAGTTTCTAGTAGGAGTACAGTAACGCTCTCAAATGAACTTTTGGATTCCAAAAGTGTGAATCTTAGTGCAGATATTCACTCAACACAGATTTTCCACTGGAAGTCCTGAAACGCTCTCAAATGCACTTTCAGAGTACAAAAAATTGATTCTTACTGCAGATATTAACTCAACACAGAGTTTCCACAGGAAGGCCACAAACGCTCTCAAATGAACTTTCAGAGTCCAAAAATTGATTCTCACTGCAGATATTCACTCAACACAGAGTTTCCACTGTAAAGCCAGAAACGCTCTCAAATGCACTTTCGGAGTCCAAAAAAGTGATTCTTAGTGCAGATATTCACTCAACGCAGAGTTTCCACTGAAAGACCAGAAACGCTCTCAAACGCACTTTCAGAGTCCAAAAAAGTGATTCTTAGCGCAGATATTCACTCAACACAGAGTTCCACAAGAAGGCCAGAAACGCTCTCAGAAGCACTTTCGGAGTCCAAAAATTGATTTTCACTGCAGATATTCAATCAACACAGAGTTTTCACTGGAAGGCCAGAAACGCTCTCAAATGCATTTTCAGAGTCCAAAAAATTGATTCTTACTACAGATATTCACTCCACACAGATCTTCCAGTAGAAGGCCAGAAACGCTCTCAAATGCACTTTGAGAGTCCAAAAAATTGATTCTTACTACAGATATTCACTCCACACAGAGCTTCCAGTAGAAGGCCAGAAACGCTCTCAAATGCACTTTGAGAGTCCAAAAAATTGATTCTTACTGCAGATATTCACTCAACACCGAGTTTCCACTGAAAGGCCAGAAACGCTCTCAAACGCACTTTCAGAGTCCAAAAAAGTGATTCTCACTGCAGATGTTCACTCAACACAGAGTTTCCACTGGAAAGCCAGAAACGCTCTCAAATGCACTTTCAGAGTCCAAAAATTGATTTTCACTGCAGATATTCACTCAACACAGAGTTTTCACAAGAAGGCCAGAAACGCTCTCAAATGCACTTTCAGAGTCCAAAAAAGTGATGCTTAGTGCAGATATTCACTCAACACATAGTTTACAGTGGATGGCCAGAAACGCTCTCAAAAGCACTTTCGGAGTCCAAAAATTGATTCTTACTACAGATATTCACTAAACACAGAGTTTCCACTGGAAGGCCAGAAACGCTCTCAAATGCACTTTCAGAGTCCAAAAAATTGATTCTTACTACAGATATTCACTCCACACAGAGCTTCCAGTAGAAGGCCAGAAACGCTCTCAAATGCACTTTGAGAGTCCAAAAAATTGATTCTTACTTCAGATATTCACTCAACACAGAGTTTCCACTGGAAGGCCAGAAACGCTCTCAAATACAATTTCAGAGTCCAAAAAAGTGATTCTTAGTGCAGATATTCACTCAACACAGAGTTTCCACTGGAAGGCCCGAAACGCTCTCAAATGCACTTTCAGAGTCCAAAAGAGTGATTTTTTGTGCAGATATTCACTCAACACAGAGTTTTCACTGGAAGGCCAGAAATGCTCTCAAATGCACTTTCGGAGTCCTAAAATTGATTCTCACTGCAGATATTCGCTCAACACAGAGTTTTCATTGGAAGGCCAGAAACGCTCTCAGAAGCACTTTCTGAGTCCAAAAAAGTGATTCTTAGTGGAGATATTCACTCAACACAGATTTTCCACTGGAAGGCCAGAAACGCTCACAAATGCACTTTCAGAGTCCAAAAAATTGATTCTCACTACAGATATTCACTAAACACAGAGTTTCCACTGGAAGGCCAGAAACGCTCTCAAATGCACTTTCGGAGTCCATAAAAGTGATTGTTAGTGCAGATATTCACTCAACACAGATTTTCCAGTAGAAGGCCAGTAACACTGTCAAATGAGCTTTTGGAGTCCAAAGAAGTGATTGTTAGTGCAGATATTCACTCAACACAGAGTTCCACAAGATTGCCAGAAACGCTCTCAGAAGCACTTTCAGAGTCCAAAAAAGTGTTTCTCACTGCAGATATTCACTCAACACAGAGTTTTCACTGGAAGGCCAGAAACGCTCTCAAATTCACTTTCGGAGTCCAAAAAAGTGATTCTTAGTGCAGATATTCACTCAACACAGAGTTTCCACTGAAAGGCCAGAAACGCTCTCAAACGCACTTTCAGAGTCCAAAAAAGTGATTCTCACTGCAGATATTCACTCAACACAGAGTTTCCACTGGAAAGCCAGAAACGCTCTCAAATGCACTTTCAGAGTCCAAAAATTGATTTTCACTGCAGATATTCACTCAACACAGAGTTTTCACAAGAAGGCCAGAAACACTCTCAAATGCACTTTCAGAGTCCAAAAAAGTGATGCTTAGTGCAGATATTCACTCAACACATAGTTTACAGTGGATGGCCAGAAACGCTCTCAGAAGCACTTTCTGAGTCCAAAAAAGTGATGCTTAGTGCAGATATTCACTCAACACATAGTTTACAGTAGATGGACAGAAACCTTCTCAAATGCACTTTCAGAGTCCAAAAAATTGATTCTTACTACAGATATTCACTAAACACAGTGGAAGGCCAGAAACGCTCTCAAATGCACTTTCGGAGGCCAAAAAATTGATTCTTACTACAGATATTCACTCCACACAGAGCTTCCAGTAGAAGGCCCGAAACGCTCTCAAATGCACTTTTGGAGTCCAAAAAAGTGATTCTTAGTGCAGATATTCACTCAACACCGAGTTTTCACTGGAAGGCCAGAAACGCTCTCAAATGCACTTTCGGAGACCAAAAATTGATTCTCACTGCAGATATTCGCTCAACATAGAGTTTTCATTGGAAGGCCAGAAACGCTCTCAGAAGCACTTTCTGAGTCCAAAAAAGTGATTCTTAGTGCAGATATTCACTCAACACAGAGTTCCACAAGAAGGCCAGAAACGCTCTCAGAAGCACTTTCTGAGTCCAAAAATTGATTTTCACTGCAGATATTCACTCAACACAGAGTTTTCACTGGAAGGCCTGAAACGCTCTCAAATGCACTTTCAGAGTCCAAAAAGTGATTCTTAGTGCAGATATTCACTCAACACAGAGTTTCCACTGGAAGGCCTGAAACGCTCTCAAATGCACTTTTGGAGTCCAAAAAGTGATTCTTAGTGCAGATATTCACTCAACACAGAGTTTTCACTGAAGGCCAGAAACGCTCTCAAATGCACTTTCGGAGTCCAAAAAGTGATTCTTAGTGCAGATATTCACTCAACACAGAGTTTCCACTGAAAGGCCAGAAACGCTCTCAAAATCACTTTCAGAGTCCAAAAAGTGATTCTCACTGCAGATATTCACTCAACACAGAGTTTTCACTGGAAGGCCAGAAACGCTCTCAAATGCACTTTCGAGTCCTAAAATTGATTCTCACTGCAGATATTCGCTCAACACAGAGTTTTCATTGGAAGGCCAGAAACGCTCTCAGACGCACTTTCTGAGTCCAAAAAGTGATTCTTAGTGGAGATATTCACTCAACACAGATTTTCCACTGGAAGGCCAGAAACGCTCACAAATGCACTTTCAGAGTCCAAAAATTGATTCTTACTACAGATATTCACTAAACACAGAGTTTCCACTGGAAGGCCAGAAACGCTCTCAAATGCACTTTCAGAGTCCAAAAAGTGATTCTTTGTGCAGATATTCACTCAACACAGAGTTTTCACTGGAAGGCCAGAAACGCTCTCAAATGCACTTTCAGAGTCCAAAAAGTGATTCTTAGTGCAGATATTCACTCAACACAGAGTTTCCACTGGAAGGCCTGAAACGCTCTCAAATGCACTTTCGAGTCCATAAAAGTGATTGTTAGTGCAGATATTCACTCAACACAGAGTTTCCAGTAGAAGGCCAGTAACACTGTCAAATGAACTTTTGGAGTCCAAAAGCGTGATTCTTGCTGCAGATATTCACTCAACACAGAGTTTCCACTGAAAGGCCAGAAACGCTCTCAAATGCACTTTCAGAGTCCAAAAATTGATTCTTACTACAGATATTCACTCCACACAGAGCTTCCAGTAGAAGGCCAGAAACGCTCTCAAATGCACTTTGAGATCCAAAAAATTGATTCTTACTGCAGATATTCACTCAACACAGAGTTTCCACTGGAAGGCCAGAAACGCTCTCAAATACTCTTTCAGAGTCCAAAAAAGTGATTCTTAGGGCAGATATTCACTCAACACAGAGTTTCCACTGGAAGGCCCGAAACGCTCTCAAATGCACTTTCAGAGTCCAAAAAAGTGATTTTTTGTGCAGATATTTACTCAACACAGAGTTTTCACTGGAAGGCCAGAAACGCTCTCAAATGCACTTTCGGAGTCCTAAAATTGATTCTCACTGCAGATATTCGCTCAACACAGAGTTTTCATTGGAAGGCCAGAAACGCTCTCAGAAGCACTTTCTGAGTCCAAAAAAGTGATTCTTAGTGGAGATATTCACTCAACACAGAGCTTCCAGCAGAAGGCCAGAAAAGCTCTCAAATGCACTTTGAGAGTCCAAAAAATTCATTCTTACTACAGATATTCACTCAACACAGCGTTTCCACTGGGAGGCCAGTAACACTGTCAAATGAACTTTTGGAGTCCAAAAAAGTGATTCTTAGTGCAGATATTCACTCAACACAGAGTTTCCACTGGAAGGCCCGAAACGCTCTCAAATGCACTTTCGGAGTCCAAAAAAGTGATTGTTAGTACAGATATTCACTCAACACAGAGTTCCACAAGATTGCCAGAAACGCTCTCAAATGCACTTTCAGAGTCCAAAAAAGTGATGCTTGGTGCAGATATTCACTCAACACATAGTTTACATTGGATGGCCAGAAACGCTCTCAAATGCACTTTCGGAGTCCAAAAAAGTGATTCTTAGTGCAGATATTCACTCAACACAGAGTTTCCACTGAAAGACTAGGAACCTTCTCAAATGCACTTTCAGAGTCCAAAAATTGATTTTCACTGCAGATATTCACTCAACACAGAGTTTTCACAAGAAGGCCAGAAACGCTCTCAAATGCACTTTCAGAGTCCAAAAAATTGATTCTTACCACAGATATTCACTCTACACAGAGCTTCCAGTAGAAGGCCAGAAACGCTCCCAAATGCACTTTGAGAGTCCAAAAAAGTGATTCTTACTACAGATATTCACTCAACACAGATTTTCCACTGGAAGGCCAGAAACGCTCTCAAATGCACTTTCAGAGTCCAAAAAAGTGATTCTTACTACAGATATTCACTCAACACAGAGTTTTCACAAGAAGGCCAGAAACGCTCTCAAATGCACTTTCAGAGTCCAAAAAAGTGATGCTTAGTGCAGATATTCACTCAACACATAGTTTACAGTGGATGGCCAGAAACGCTCTCAAAAGCACTTTCGGAGTCCAAAAAATTGATTCTTACTACAGATATTCACTAAACACAGAGTTTCCACTGGAAGGCCAGAAACGCTCTCAAATGCACTTTCAGAGTCCAAAAATTGATTCTCACTGCAGATATTCACTCAACACAGAGTTTTCACTGGAAAGCCAGAAACGCTCTCAAATGCACTTTCAGAGTCCAAAAATTGATTCTCACTGCTGATATTCACTCAACACAGAGTTTCCAATGGAAGGCCTGAAACGCTCTCAAATGAACTTTCGGAGTACAAAAAATTGATTCTTACTGCAGATATTCACTCAACTCAGAGTTTCCACTGGAAGGCCAGAAATGCTCTCAAATGCACTTTCGGAGTACAAAAAAGTGATTCTTAGTGCAGATATTCACTCAACACAGAGTTTCCACTGAAAGGTTAGGAACGCTCTCAAATGCACTTTCAGAGTCAAAAAGTGATTCTTAGTGGAGATATTCACTCAACACAGATTTTCCACTGAAGGCCAGAAATGCTCTCAAATGCACTTTCAGAGTCCAAAAATTGATTCTCACTGCAGATATTCACTCAACACAGAGTTTTCACTGGAAGGCCAGAAACGCTCTCAAATGCATTTTCAGAGTCCAAAAAATTGATTGTTAGTACAGATATTCACTCCACACAGAGTTTCCAGTAGGAGTACAGTAACGCTCTCAAATGAACTTTTGGAGTCCAAAAGTGTGAATCTTAGTGCAGATATTCACTCAACACAGATTTTCCACTGGAAGGCCTGAAACGCTCTCAAATGCACTTTCAGAGTACAAAAAATTGATTCTTACTGCAGATATTAACTCAACACAGAGTTTCCACAGGAAGGCCACAAACGCTCTCAAATGAACTTTCAGAGTCCAAAAATTGATTCTCACTGCAGATATTCACTCAACACAGAGTTTCCACTGGAAAGCCAGAAACGCTCTCAAATGCACTTTCGGAGTCCATAAAAGTGATTGTTAGTGCAGATATTCACTCAACACAGAGTTTCCAGTAGAAGGCCAGTAACACTGTCAAATGAGCTTTTGAGTCCAAAGAAGTGATTGTTAGTGCAGATATTCACTCAACACAGAGTTCCACAAGATTGCCAGAAACGCTCTCAGAAGCACTTTCAGAGTCCAAAAAAGTGTTTCTCACTGCAGATATTCACTCAACACAGAGTTTTCACTGGAAGGCCAGAAACGCTCTCAAATTCACTTTCGAGTCCAAAAAGTGATTCTTAGTGCAGATATTCACTCAACACAGAGTTTCCACTGAAAGGCCAGAAACGCTCTCAAACGCACTTTCAGAGTCCAAAAAAGTGATTCTCACTGCAGATATTCACTCAACACAGAGTTTCCACTGGAAAGCCAGAAACGCTCTCAAACGCACTTTCAGAGTCCAAAAAAGTGATTCTTAGTGCAGATATTCACTCAACACAAAGTTTCCACTGAAAGGCCAGAAACGCTCTCAAAATCACTTTCAGAGTCCAAAAAAGTGATTCTCACTGCAGATATTCACTCAACACAGAGTTTTCACTGGAAGGCCAGAAACGCTCTCAAATGCACTTTCGGAGTCCTAAAATTGATTCTCACTGCAGATATTCGCTCAACACAGAGTTTTCATTGGAAGGCCAGAAACGCTCTCAGGCGCACTTTCTGAGTCCAAAAAAGTGATTCTTAGTGGAGATATTCACTCAACACAGATTTTCCACTGGAAGGCCAGAAACGCTCACAAATGCACTTTCAGAGTCCAAAAAATTGATTCTTACTACAGATATTCACTAAACACAGAGTTTCCACTGGAAGGCCAGAAACGCTCTCAAATGAACTTTCAGAGTCCAAAAAAGTGATTCTTAGTGCAGATATTCACTCAACACAGAGTTTCCACTGAAAGGCCAGAAACGCTCTCAAATGCACTTTCAGAGTCCAAAAATTGATTCTTACTGCAGATATTCACTCAACACAGAGTTTCCACTGGAAGGCCAGAAACGCTCTCAAATACACTTTCAGAGTCCAAAAATTCATTCTTACTACAAATATTCACTCAACACAGAGTTTCCACTGGAAGGCCAGTAACACTGTCAAATGAACTTTTGGAGTCCAAAAAAGTGATTCTTAGTGCAGATATTCACTCAACACAGAGTTTCCACTGGAAGGCCCGAAACGCTCTCAAATGCACTTTCGGAGTCCAAAAAGTGATTGTTAGTGCAGATATTCACTCAACACAGAGTTCCACAAGATTGCCAGAAACGCTCTCAAATGCACTTTCAGAGTCCAAAAAAGTGATGCTTGGTGCAGATATTCACTCATCACATAGTTTACATTGCATGGCCAGAAACGCTCTCAAATGCACTTTCAGAGTCCAAAAAGTGATGCTTGGTGCAGATATTCACTCAACACATAGTTTACATTGATGGCCAGAAACGCTGTCAAAATCACTTTCAGAGTCCAAAAAGTGATTCTCACTGCAGATATTCACTCAACACAGAGTTTCCACTGGAAAGCCAGAAACGCTTTCAAATGCACTTTCAGAGTCCAAAAATTGATTTTCACTGCAGATATTCACTCAACACAGAGTTTTCACAAGAAGGCCAGAAACGCTCTCAAATGCACTTTGAGAGTCCAAAAAATTGATTCTTACTGCAGATATTCACTCAACCCAGATTTTCCACTGGAAGGCCAGAAACGCTCTCAAATACACTTTCAGAGTCCAAAAAAGTGATTCTTACTACAGATATTCACTCAACACAGAGTATTCACAAGAAGGCCAGAAACGCTCTCAAATGCACTTTCAGAGTCCAAAAAAGTGATGCTTAGTGCAGATATTCACTCAACACATAGTTTACAGTGGATGGCCAGAAACGCTCTCAAAAGCACTTTCGGAGTCCAAAAAATTGATTCTTACTACAGATATTCACTAAACACAGAGTTTCCACTGGAAGGCCAGAAACGCTCTCAATTGCACTTTGAGAGTCCAAAAAATTGATTCTTACTACAGATATTCATTCAACACAGAGTTTCCACTGGAAGGCCAGGAACGCTCTCAAATACACTTTCAGAGTCCAAAAAAGTGATTCTTATTGCAGATATTCACTCAACACAGAGTTTCCACTGGAAGGCCCGAAACGCTCTCAAATGCACTTTTGGAGTCCAAAAAAGTGATTCTTAGTGCAGATATTCACTCAACACATGGTTTTCACTGGAAGGCCAGAAACGCTCTCAAATGCACTTTCGGAGTCAAAAAAGTGATTCTTAGTGGAGATATTCACTCAACACAGATTTTCCACTGGAAGGCCAGAAACGCTCACAAATGCACTTTCAGAGTCCAAAAAATTGATTCTTACTACAGATATTCACTAAACACAGAGTTTCCACTGGAAGGCCAGAAACGCTCTCAAATGAACTTTCAGAGTCCAAAAAAGTGATTCTTAGTGCAGATATTCACTCAACACAGAGTTTCCACTGAAAGGCCAGAAACGCTCTCAAATGCACTTTCAGAGTCCAAAAATTGATTCTTACTGCAGATATTCACTCAACACAGAGTTTCCACTGGAAGGCCAGAAACGCTCTCAAATACACTTTCAGAGTCCAAAAATTCATTCTTACTACAAATATTCACTCAACACAGAGTTTCCACTGGAAGGCCAGTAACACTGTCAAATGAACTTTGGAGTCCAAAAAGTGATTCTTAGTGCAGATATTCACTCAACACAGAGTTTCCACTGGAAGGCCCGAAACGCTCTCAAATGCACTTTCGAGTCCAAAAAGTGATTGTTAGTGCAGATATTCACTCAACACAGAGTTCCACAAGATTGCCAGAAACGCTCTCAAATGCACTTTCAGAGTCCAAAAAGTGATGCTTGGTGCAGATATTCACTCATCACATAGTTTACATTGCATGGCCAGAAACGCTCTCAAATGCACTTTCAGAGTCCAAAAAAGTGATGCTTGGTGCAGATATTCACTCAACACATAGTTTACATTGGATGGCCAGAAACGCTGTCAAAATCACTTTCAGAGTCCAAAAAAGTGATTCTCACTGCAGATATTCACTCAACACAGAGTTTCCACTGGAAAGCCAGAAACGCTTTCAAATGCACTTTCAGAGTCCAAAAATTGATTTTCACTGCAGATATTCACTCAACACAGAGTTTTCACAAGAAGGCCAGAAACGCTCTCAAATGCACTTTGAGAGTCCAAAAAATTGATTCTTACTGCAGATATTCACTCAACCCAGATTTTCCACTGGAAGGCCAGAAACGCTCTCAAATACACTTTCAGAGTCCAAAAAAGTGATTCTTACTACAGATATTCACTCCACACAGAGCTTCCAGTAGAAGGCCAGAAACGCTCTCAAATGCACTTTGAGAGTCCAAAAAATTGATTCTTACTGCAGAAATTCACTCAACACAGAGTTTCCACTGGAAGGCCAGAAACGCTCTCAAATACACTTTCAGAGTCCAAAAAAGTGATTCTTAGGGCAGATATTCACTCAACACAGAGTTTCCACTGGAAGGCCAGAAACGCTCTCAAATGCACTTTCAGAGTCCAAAAAAGTGATTCTTAGTGGAGATATTCACTCAACACAGAGCTTCCAGTAGAAGGCCAGAAAAGCTCTCAAATGCACTTTGAGAGTCCAAAAAATTCATTCTTACTACAGATATTCACTCAACACAGAGTTTCCACTGGAAGGCCAGTAACACTGTTAAATGAACTTTTGGAGTCCAAAAAAGTGATTCTTAGTGCAGATATTCACTCAACACAGAGTTTCCACTGGAAGGCCCGAAACGCTCTCAAATGCACTTTCGGAGTCCAAAAAAGTGATTGTTAGTGCAGATATTCACTCAACACAGAGTTCCACAAGATTGCCAGAAACGCTCTCAAATGCACTTTCAGAGTCCAAAAAAGTGATGCTTGGTGCAGATATTCACTCAACACATAGTTTACATTGGATGGCCAGAAACGCTCTCAAATGCACTTTCGGAGTCCAAAAAATTGATGCTTAGTGCATATATTCACTCAACACAGAGTTTCCACTGAAAGGCCAGAAACGCTCTCAAACGCACTTTCAGAGTCCAAAAAAGTGATTCTCACTGCAGATATTCACTCAACACAGAGTTTCCACTGGAAAGCCAGAAACGCTCTCAAATGCACTTTCAGAGTCCAAAAATTGATTTTCACTGCAGATATTCACTCAACACAGAGTTTTCACAAGAAGGCCAGAAACGCTCTCAAATGCACTTTCAGAGTCCAAAAAATTGATTCTTACCACAGATATTCACTCCACACACATCTTCCAGTAGAAGGCCAGAAACGCTCCCAAATGCACTTTGAGAGTCCAAAAAATTGATTCTTACTGCAGATATTCACTCAACACAGATTTTCCACTGGAAGGCCAGAAACGCTCTCAAATACACTTTCGGAGTACAAAAAAGTGATTCTTAGTGCAGATATTCGTTCAACACAGAGTTTCCACTGAAAGGTTAGGAACGCTCTCAAATGCACTTTCAGAGTCCAAAAATTGATTCTCACTGCAGATATTCACTCAACACAGAGTTTCCACTGAAAGGTTAGGAACGCTCTCAAATGCACTTTCAGAGTCAAAAAAAGTGATTCTTAGTGGAGATATTCACTCAACACAGATTTTCCACTGGAAGGTCAGAAATGCTCTCAAATGCACTTTCAGAGTCCAAAAATTGATTCTCACTGCAGATATTCACTCAACACAGAGTTTTCACTGGAAGGCCAGAAACGCTCTCAAATGCATTTTCAGAGTCCAAAAAATTGATTGTTAGTACAGATATTCACTCCACACAGAGTTTCCAGTAGGAGTACAGTAACGCTCTCAAATGAACTTTTGGAGTCCAAAAGTGTGAATCTTAGTGCAGATATTCACTCAACACAGATTTTCCACTGGAAGGCCTGAAACGCTCTCAAATGCACTTTCAGAGTACAAAAAATTGATTCTTACTGCAGATATTAACTCAACACAGAGTTTCCACAGGAAGGCCACAAACGCTCTCAAATGAACTTTCAGAGTCCAAAAATTGATTCTCACTGCAGATATTCCCTCAACACAGAGTTTCCACTGGAAAGCCAGAAACGCTCTCAAATGCACTTTTGGAGTCCAAAGAAGTGATTGTTAGTGCAGATATTCACTCAACACAGAGTTCCACAAGATTGCCAGAAACGCTCTCAGAAGCACTTTCAGAGTCCAAAAAAGTGTTTCTCACTGCAGATATTCACTCAACACAGAGTTTTCACTGGAAGGCCAGAAACGCTCTCAAATTCACTTTCGGAGTCCAAAAAAGTGATTCTTAGTGCAGATATTCACTGAACACAGAGTTTCCACTGAAAGGCCAGAAACGCTCTCAAACGCACTTTCAGAGTCCAAAAAAGTGATTCTCACTGCAGATATTCACTCAACACAGAGTTTCCACTGGAAAGCCAGAAACGCTCTCAAACGCACTTTCAGAGTCCAAAAAAGTGATTCTTAGTGCAGATATTCACTCAACACAAAGTTTCCACTGAAAGGCCAGAAACGCTCTCAAAATCACTTTCAGAGTCCAAAAAAGTGATTCTCACTGCAGATATTCACTCAACACAGAGTTTTCACTGGAAGGCCAGAAACGCTCTCAAATGCACTTTCGAGTCCTAAAATTGATTCTCACTGCAGATATTCGCTCATCACAGAGTTTTCACTGGAAGGCCAGAAACGCTCTCAAATGCACTTTCGAGTCCTAAAATTGATTCTCACTGCAGATATTCGCTCAACACAGAGTTTTCATTGGAAGGCCAGAAACTCTCTCAGACGCACTTTCTGAGTCCAAAAAGTGATTCTTAGTGGAGATATTCACTCAACACAGATTTTCCACTGGAAGGCCAGAAACGCTCACAAATGCACTTTCAGAGTCCAAAAAATTGATTCTTACTACAGATATTCACTAAACACAGAGTTTCCACTGGAAGGCCAGAAACGCTCTCAAATGAACTTTCAGAGTCCAAAAAAGTGATTCTTAGTGCAGATATTCACTCAACACAGAGTTTCCACTGAAAGGCCAGAAACGCTCTCAAATGCACTTTCAGAGTCCAAAAACTTGATTCTTACTGCAGATATTCACTCAACACAGAGTTTCCACTGGAAGGCCAGAAACGCTCTCAAATACACTTTCAGAGTCCAAAAATTCATTCTTACTACAAATATTCACTCAACACAGAGTTTCCACTGGAAGGCCAGTAACACTGTCAAATGAACTTTGGAGTCCAAAAAGTGATTCTTAGTGCAGATATTCACTCAACACAGAGTTTCCACTGGAAGGCCCGAAACGCTCTCAAATGCACTTTCGGAGTCCAAAAAAGTGATTGTTAGTGCAGATATTCACTCAACACAGAGTTCCACAAGATTGCCAGAAACGCTCTCAAATGCACTTTCAGAGTCCAAAAAAGTGATGCTTGGTGCAGATATTCACTCATCACATAGTTTACATTGCATGGCCAGAAACGCTCTCAAATGCACTTTCAGAGTCCAAAAAGTGATGCTTGGTGCAGATATTCACTCAACACATAGTTTACATTGGATGGCCAGAAACGCTCTCAAAATCACTTTCAGAGTCCAAAAAAGTGATTCTCACTGCAGATATTCACTCAACACAGAGTTTCCACTGGAAAGCCAGAAACGCTTTCAAATGCACTTTCAGAGTCCAAAAATTGATTTTCACTTCAGATATTCACTCAACACAGAGTTTTCACAAGAAGGCCAGAAACGCTCTCAAAAGCACTTTCAGAGTCCAAAAAATTGATTCTTACTACAGATATTCACTCAACACAGAGTTTCCACTGGAAGGCCAGGAACGCTCTCAAATACACTTTCAGAGTCCAAAAAAGTGATTCTTATTGCAGATATTCACTCAACACAGAGTTTCCACTGGAAGGCCCGAAACGCTCTCAAATGCACTTTTGGAGTCCAAAAAAGTGATTTTTAGTGCAGATATTCACTCAACACATGGTTTTCACTGGAAGGCCAGAAACGCTCTCAAATGCACTTTCGGAGTCCAAAAAAGTGATTCTTAGTGCAGATATTCACTCAACACAGAGTTTCCAATGAAAGACTAGGAACCTTCTCAAATGCACTTTCAGAGTCCAAAATTGATTTTCACTGCAGATATTCACTCAACACAGAGTTTTCACAAGAAGGCCAGAAACGCTCTCAAATGCACTTTCAGAGTCCAAAAATTGATTCTTACCACAGATATTCACTCCACACAGAGCTTCCAGTAGAAGGCCAGAAACGCTCCCAATGCACTTTGAGAGTCCAAAAAAGTGATTCTTACTACAGATATTCACTCAACACAGATTTTCCACTGGAAGGCCAGAAACGCTCTCAAATACACTTTCAGAGTCCAAAAAAGTGATTCTTACTACAGATATTCACTCAACACAGAGTTTTCACAAGAAGGCCAGAAACGCTCTCAAATGCACTTTCAGAGTCCAAAAAAGTGATGCTTAGTGCAGATATTCACTCAACACATAGTTTACAGTGGATGGCCAGAAACGCTCTCAAAAGCACTTTCGTAGTCCAAAAAATTGATTCTTACTACAGATATTCACTAAACACAGAGTTTCCACTGGTGTACAGAAACGCTCTCAAATGCACTTTCAGAGTCCAAAAATTGATTCTCACTGCAGATATTCACTCAACACAGAGTTTTCACTGGAAAGCCAGAAACGCTCTCAAATGCACTTTCAGAGTCCAAAATTGATTCTCACTGCTGATATTCACTCAACACAGAGTTTCCAATGGAAGGCCTGAAACGCTCTCAAATGAACTTTCGGAGTACAAAAATTGATTCTTCCTGCAGATATTCACTCAACTCAGAGTTTCCACTGGAAGGCCAAAAACGCTCTCAAATGCACTTTCAGAGTCCAAAAATTGATTCTCACTGCAGATATTCAGTCAACACAGAGTTTCCACTGAAAGGTTAGGAATGCTCTCAAATGCACTTTCAGAGTCAAAAAAAGTGATTCTTAGTGGAGATATTCACTCAACACAGATTTTCCACTGGAAGGCCAGAAATGCTCTCAAATGCACTTTCAGAGTCCAAAAATTGATTCTCACTGCAGATATTCACTCAACACAGAGTTTCCACTGGAAAGCCAGAAACGCTCTCAAACGCACTTTCAGAGTCCAAAAAAGTGATTCTTAGTGCAGATATTCACTCAACACAAAGTTTCCACTGAAAGGCCAGAAACGCTCTCAAAATCACTTTCAGAGTCCAAAAAAGTGATTCTCACTGCAGATATTCACTCAACACAGAGTTTTCACTGGAAGGCCAGAAACGCTCTCAAATGCACTTTCGGAGTCCTAAAATTGATTCTCACTGCAGATATTCGCTCATCACAGAGTTTTCACTGGAAGGCCAGAAACGCTCTCAAATGCACTTTCGAGTCCTAAAATTGATTCTCACTGCAGATATTCGCTCAACACAGAGTTTTCATTGGAAGGCCAGAAACTCTCTCAGACGCACTTTCTGAGTCCAAAAAGTGATTCTTAGTGGAGATATTCACTCAACACAGATTTCCCACTGGAAGGCCAGAAACGCTCACAAATGCACTTTCAGAGTCCAAAAATTGATTCTTACTACAGATATTCACTAAACACAGAGTTTCCACTGGAAGGCCAGAAACGCTCTCAAATGAACTTTCAGAGTCCAAAAAGTGATTCTTAGTGCAGATATTCACTCAACACAGAGTTTCCACTGAAAGGCCAGAAACGCTCTCAAATGCACTTTCAGAGTCCAAAACTTGATTCTTACTGCAGATATTCACTCAACACAGAGTTTCCACTGGAAGGCCAGAAACGCTCTCAAATACACTTTCAGAGTCCAAAAATTCATTCTTACTACAAATATTCACTCAACACAGAGTTTCCACTGGAAGGCCAGTAACACTGTCAAATGAACTTTTGGAGTCCAAAAAAGTGATTCTTAGTGCAGATATTCACTCAACACAGAGTTTCCACTGGAAGGCCCGAAACGCTCTCAAATGCACTTTCGGAGTCCAAAAAGTGATTGTTAGTGCAGATATTCACTCAACACAGAGTTCCACAAGATTGCCAGAAACGCTCTCAAATGCACTTTCAGAGTCCAAAAAGTGATGCTTGGTGCAGATATTCACTCATCACATAGTTTACATTGCATGGCCAGAAACGCTCTCAAATGCACTTTCAGAGTCCAAAAAAGTGATGCTTGGTGCAGATATTCACTCAACACATAGTTTACATTGGATGGCCAGAAACGCTCTCAAAATCACTTTCAGAGTCCAAAAAAGTGATTCTCACTGCAGATATTCACTCAACACAGAGTTTCCACTGGAAAGCCAGAAACGCTTTCAAATGCACTTTCAGAGTCCAAAATTGATTTTCACTTCAGATATTCACTCAACACAGAGTTTTCACAAGAAGGCCAGAAACGCTCTCAAAAGCACTTTCAGAGTCCAAAAAATTGATTCTTACTACAGATATTCACTCAACACAGAGTTTCCACTGGAAGGCCAGGAACGCTCTCAAATACACTTTCAGAGTCCAAAAAGTGATTCTTATTGCAGATATTCACTCAACACAGAGTTTCCACTGGAAGGCCCCGAAACGCTCTCAAATGCACTTTTGGAGTCCAAAAAGTGATTTTTAGTGCAGATATTCACTCAACACATGGTTTTCACTGGAAGGCCAGAAACGCTCTCAAATGCACTTTCGGAGTCCAAAAAAGTGATTCTTAGTGCAGATATTCACTCAACACAGAGTTTCCAATGAAAGACTAGGAACCTTCTCAAATGCACTTTCAGAGTCCAAAAATTGATTTTCACTGCAGATATTCACTCAACACAGAGTTTTCACAAGAAGGCCAGAAACGCTCTCAAATGCACTTTCAGAGTCCAAAAAATTGATTCTTACCACAGATATTCACTCCACACAGAGCTTCCAGTAGAAGGCCAGAAAACGCTCCCAATGCACTTTGAGAGTCCAAAAAAGTGATTCTTACTACAGATATTCACTCAACACAGATTTTCCACTGGAAGGCCAGAAACGCTCTCAAATACACTTTCAGAGTCCAAAAAAGTGATTCTTACTACAGATATTCACTCAACACAGAGTTTTCACAAGAAGGCCAGAAACGCTCTCAAATGCACTTTCAGAGTCCAAAAAGTGATGCTTAGTGCAGATATTCACTCAACACATAGTTTACAGTGGATGGCCAGAAACGCTCTCAAAAGCACTTTCGTAGTCCAAAAAATTGATTCTTACTACAGATATTCACTAAACACAGAGTTTCCACTGGTGTACAGAAACGCTCTCAAATGCACTTTCAGAGTCCAAAAATTGATTCTCACTGCAGATATTCACTCAACACAGAGTTTTCACTGGAAAGCCAGAAACGCTCTCAAATGCACTTTCAGAGTCCAAAAATTGATTCTCACTGCTGATATTCACTCAACACAGAGTTTCCAATGGAAGGCCTGAAACGCTCTCAAATGAACTTTCGGAGTACAAAAATTGATTCTTCCTGCAGATATTCACTCAACTCAGAGTTTCCACTGGAAGGCCAAAAACGCTCTCAAATGCACTTTCAGAGTCCAAAAATTGATTCTCACTGCAGATATTCAGTCAACACAGAGTTTCCACTGAAAGGTTAGGAATGCTCTCAAATGCACTTTCAGAGTCAAAAAAAGTGATTCTTAGTGGAGATATTCACTCAACACAGATTTTCCACTGGAAGGCCAGAAATGCTCTCAAATGCACTTTCAGAGTCCAAAAATTGATTCTCACTGCAGATATTCACTCAACACAGAGGTTTCACTGGAAGGCCAGAAACGCTCTCAAATGCATTTTCAGAGTCCAAAAAATTGATTGTTAGTACAGATATTCACTCCACACAGAGTTTCCAGTAGGAGTACAGTAACGCTCTCAAATGAACTTTTGGAGTCCAAAAGTGTGAATCTTAGTGCAGATATTCACTCAACACAGATTTTCCACTGGAAGGCCAAAAAACGCTCTCAAATGCACTTTCAGAGTACAAAAAATTGATTCTTACTGCAGATATTAACTCAACACAGAGTTTCCACTGGAAGGCCAGAAACGCTCTCAAATGCACTTTCAGAGTCCAAAAAGTGATTCTTAGTGGAGATATTCACTCAACACAGAGTTTCCAGTAGAAGGCCAGTAACACTGTCAAATGAACTTTTGGAGTGCAAAAAGTGATTCTTAGTGCAGATATTCACTCAACACAGAGTTTCCACTGAAAAGCCAGAAACGCTCTCAAATGCACTTTCAGAGTCCAAAAAATTGATGCTTAGTGCATATATTCACTCAACACAGAGTTTCCACTGAAAGGCCAGAAACGCTCTCAAACGCACTTTCAGAGTCCAAAAAAGTGATTCTCACTGCAGATATTCACTCAACACAGAGTTTCCACTGGAAAGCCAGAAACGCTCTCAAATGCACTTTCAGAGTCCAAAATTGATTTTCACTGCAGATATTCACTCAACACAGAGTTTTCACAAGAAGGCCAGAAACGCTCTCAAATGCACTTTCAGAGTCCAAAAAATTGATTCTTACCACAGATATTCACTCCACACACATCTTCCAGTAGAAGGCCAGAAACGCTCCCAAATGCACTTTGAGAGTCCAAAAAATTGATTCTTACTGCAGATATTCACTCAACACAGATTTTCCACTGGAAGGCCAGAAACGCTCTCAAATACACTTTCGGAGTACAAAAAAGTGATTCTTAGTGCAGATATTCGTTCAACACAGAGTTTCCACTGAAAGGTTAGGAACGCTCTCAAATGCACTTTCAGAGTCCAAAAATTGATTCTCACTGCAGATATTCACTCAACACAGAGTTTCCACTGAAAGGTTAGGAACGCTCTCAAATGCACTTTCAGAGTCAAAAAAAGTGATTCTTAGTGGAGATATTCACTCAACACAGATTTTCCACTGGAAGGCCAGAAATGCTCTCAAATGCACTTTCAGAGTCCAAAAATTGATTCTCACTGCAGATATTCACTCAACACAGAGTTTTCACTGGAAGGCCAGAAACGCTCTCAAATGCATTTTCAGAGTCCAAAAAATTGATTGTTAGTACAGATATTCACTCCACACAGAGTTTCCAGTAGGAGTACAGTAACGCTCTCAAATGAACTTTTGGAGTCCAAAAGTGTGAATCTTAGTGCAGATATTCACTCAACACAGATTTTCCACTGGAAGGCCTGAAACGCTCTCAAATGCACTTTCAGAGTACAAAAAATTGATTCTTACTGCAGATATTAACTCAACACAGAGTTTCCACAGGAAGGCCACAAACGCTCTCAAATGAACTTTCAGAGTCCAAAAATTGATTCTCACTGCAGATATTCACTCAACACAGAGTTTCCACTGGAAAGCCAGAAACGCTCTCAAATGCACTTTCGGAGTCCATAAAAGTGATTGTTAGTGCAGATATTCACTCAACACAGAGTTTCCAGTAGAAGGCCAGTAACACTGTCAAATGAGCTTTTGGAGTCCAAAGAAGTGATTGTTAGTGCAGATATTCACTCAACACAGAGTTCCACAAGATTGCCAGAAACGCTCTCAGAAGCACTTTCAGAGTCCAAAAAAGTGTTTCTCACTGCAGATATTCACTCAACACAGAGTTTTCACTGGAAGGCCAGAAACGCTCTCAAATTCACTTTCGAGTCCAAAAAGTGATTCTTAGTGCAGATATTCACTCAACACAGAGTTTCCACTGAAAGGCCAGAAACGCTCTCAAACGCACTTTCAGAGTCCAAAAGTGATTCTCACTGCAGATATTCACTCAACACAGAGTTTCCACTGGAAAGCCAGAAACGCTCTCAAACGCACTTTCAGAGTCCAAAAAGTGATTCTTAGTGCAGATATTCACTCAACACAAAGTTTCCACTGAAAGGCCAGAAACGCTCTCAAATCACTTTCAGAGTCCAAAAAGTGATTCTCACTGCAGATATTCACTCAACACAGAGTTTTCACTGGAAAGCCAGAAACGCTCTCAAATGCACTTTCAGAGTCCAAAAATTGATTCTCACTGCTGATATTCACTCAACACAGAGTTTCCAATGGAAGGCCTGAAACGCTCTCAAATGAACTTTCGGAGTACAAAAAATTGATTCTTACTGCAGATATTCACTCAACTCAGAGTTTCCACTGGAAGGCCAAAACGCTCTCAAATGCACTTTCAGAGTCCAAAAATTGATTCTCACTGCAGATATTCAGTCAACACAGAGTTTCCACTGAAAGGTTAGGAATGCTCTCAAATGCACTTTCAGAGTCAAAAAAGTGATTCTTAGTGGAGATATTCACTCAACACAGATTTTCCACTGGAAGGCCAGAAATGCTCTCAAATGCACTTTCAGAGTCCAAAAATTGATTCTCACTGCAGATATTCACTCAACACAGAGGTTTCACTGGAAGGCCAGAAACGCTCTCAAATGCATTTTCAGAGTCCAAAAAATTGATTGTTAGTACAGATATTCACTCCACACAGAGTTTCCAGTAGGAGTACAGTAACGCTCTCAAATGAACTTTGGAGTCCAAAAGTGTGAATCTTAGTGCAGATATTCACTCAACACAGATTTTCCACTGGAAGGCCTGAAACGCTCTCAAATGCACTTTCAGAGTACAAAAAATTGATTCTTACTGCAGATATTAACTCAACACAGAGTTTCCACTGGAAGGCCAGAAACGCTCTCAAATGCACTTTCAGAGTCCAAAAAAGTGATTCTTAGTGGAGATATTCACTCAACACAGAGTTTCCAGTAGAAGGCCAGTAACACTGTCAAATGAACTTTTGGAGTGCAAAAAAGTGATTCTTAGTGCAGATATTCACTCAACACAGAGTTTCCACTGAAAAGCCAGAAACGCTCTCAAATGCACTTTCAGAGTCCAAAAAATTGATGCTTAGTGCATATATTCACTCAACACAGAGTTTCCACTGAAAGGCCAGAAACGCTCTCAAACGCACTTTCAGAGTCCAAAAAAGTGATTCTCACTGCAGATATTCACTCAACACAGAGTTTCCACTGGAAAGCCAGAAACGCTCTCAAATGCACTTTCAGAGTCCAAAAATTGATTTTCACTGCAGATATTCACTCAACACAGAGTTTTCACAAGAAGGCCAGAAACGCTCTCAAATGCACTTTCAGAGTCCAAAAAATTGATTCTTACCACAGATATTCACTCACACACATCTTCCAGTAGAAGGCCAGAAACGCTCCCAAATGCACTTTGAGAGTCCAAAAAATTGATTCTTACTGCAGATATTCACTCAACACAGATTTTCCACTGGAAGGCCAGAAACGCTCTCAAATACACTTTCGGAGTACAAAAAAGTGATTCTTAGTGCAGATATTCGTTCAACACAGAGTTTCCACTGAAAGGTTAGGAACGCTCTCAAATGCACTTTCAGAGTCCAAAAATTGATTCTCACTGCAGATATTCACTCAACACAGAGTTTCCACTGAAAGGTTAGGAACGCTCTCAAATGCACTTTCAGAGTCAAAAAAAGTGATTCTTAGTGGAGATATTCACTCAACACAGATTTTCCACTGGAAGGCCAGAAATGCTCTCAAATGCACTTTCAGAGTCCAAAAATTGATTCTCACTGCAGATATTCACTCAACACAGAGTTTTCACTGGAAGGCCAGAAACGCTCTCAAATGCATTTTCAGAGTCCAAAAATTGATTGTTAGTACAGATATTCACTCCACACAGAGTTTCCAGTAGAGTACAGTAACGCTCTCAAATGAACTTTTGGAGTCCAAAAGTGTGAATCTTAGTGCAGATATTCACTCAACACAGATTTTCCACTGGAAGGCCTGAAACGCTCTCAAATGCACTTTCAGAGTACAAAAAATTGATTCTTACTGCAGATATTAACTCAACACAGAGTTTCCACAGGAAGGCCACAAACGCTCTCAAATGAACTTTCAGAGTCCAAAAATTGATTCTCACTGCAGATATTCACTCAACACAGAGTTTCCACTGGAAAGCCAGAAACGCTCTCAAATGCACTTTCGGAGTCCATAAAAGTGATTGTTAGTGCAGATATTCACTCAACACAGAGTTTCCAGTAGAAGGCCAGTAACACTGTCAAATGAGCTTTTGGAGTCCAAAGAAGTGATTGTTAGTGCAGATATTCACTCAACACAGAGTTCCACAAGATTGCCAGAAACGCTCTCAGAAGCACTTTCAGAGTCCAAAAAAGTGTTTCTCACTGCAGATATTCACTCAACACAGAGTTTTCACTGGAAGGCCAGAAACGCTCTCAAATTCACTTTCGGAGTCCAAAAAAGTGATTCTTAGTGCAGATATTCACTCAACACAGAGTTTCCACTGAAAGGCCAGAAACGCTCTCAAACGCACTTTCAGAGTCCAAAAAAGTGATTCTCACTGCAGATATTCACTCAACACAGAGTTTCCACTGGAAAGCCAGAAACGCTCTCAAACGCACTTTCAGAGTCCAAAAAAGTGATTCTTAGTGCAGATATTCACTCAACACAAAGTTTCCACTGAAAGGCCAGAAACGCTCTCAAAATCACTTTCAGAGTCCAAAAAAGTGATTCTCACTGCAGATATTCACTCAACACAGAGTTTTCACTGGAAGGCCAGAAACGCTCTCAAATGCACTTTCAGAGTCCTAAAAATTGATTCTCACTGCAGATATTCGCTCAACACAGAGTTTTCATTGGAAGGCCAGAAACGCTCTCAGGCGCACTTTCTGAGTCCAAAAAAGTGATTCTTAGTGGAGATATTCACTCAACACAGATTTTCCACTGGAAGGCCAGAAACGCTCACAAATGCACTTTCAGAGTCCAAAAAATTGATTCTTACTACAGATATTCACTAAACACAGAGTTTCCACTGGAAGGCCAGAAACGCTCTCAAATGAACTTTCAGAGTCCAAAAAAGTGATTCTTAGTGCAGATATTCACTCAACACAGAGTTTCCACTGAAAGGCCAGAAACGCTCTCAAATGCACTTTCAGAGTCCAAAAAATTGATTCTTACTGCAGATATTCACTCAACACAGAGTTTCCACTGGAAGGCCAGAAACGCTCTCAAATACACTTTCAGAGTCCAAAAAATTCATTCTTACTACAAATATTCACTCAACACAGAGTTTCCACTGGAAGGCCAGTAACACTGTCAAATGAACTTTTGGAGTCCAAAAAAGTGATTCTTAGTGCAGATATTCACTCAACACAGAGTTTCCACTGGAAGGCCCGAAACGCTCTCAAATGCACTTTCAGTCCAAAAGTGATTGTTAGTGCAGATATTCACTCAACACAGAGTTCCACAAGATTGCCAGAAACGCTCTCAAATGCACTTTCAGAGTCCAAAAAGTGATGCTTGGTGCAGATATTCACTCATCACATAGTTTACATTGCATGGCCAGAAACGCTCTCAAATGCACTTTCAGAGTCCAAAAGTGATGCTTGGTGCAGATATTCACTCAACACATAGTTTACATTGGATGGCCAGAAACGCTGTCAAAATCACTTTCAGAGTCCAAAAAAGTGATTCTCACTGCAGATATTCACTCAACACAGAGTTTCCACTGGAAAGCCAGAAACGCTTTCAAATGCACTTTCAGAGTCCAAAAATTGATTTTCACTGCAGATATTCACTCAACACAGAGTTTTCACAAGAAGGCCAGAAACGCTCTCAAATGCACTTTGAGAGTCCAAAAAATTGATTCTTACTGCAGATATTCACTCAACCCAGATTTTCCACTGGAAGGCCAGAAACGCTCTCAAATACACTTTCAGAGTCCAAAAAAGTGATTCTTACTACAGATATTCACTCAACACAGAGTATTCACAAGAAGGCCAGAAACGCTCTCAAATGCACTTTCAGAGTCCAAAAAAGTGATGCTTAGTGCAGATATTCACTCAACACATAGTTTACAGTGGATGGCCAGAAACGCTCTCAAAAGCACTTTCAGAGTCCAAAAATTGATTCTTACTACAGATATTCACTAAACACAGAGTTTCCACTGGAAGGCCAGAAACGCTCTCAATTGCACTTTGAGAGTCCAAAAAATTGATTCTTACTACAGATATTCATTCAACACAGAGTTTCCACTGGAAGGCCAGGAACGCTCTCAAATACACTTTCAGAGTCCAAAAAAGTGATTCTTATTGCAGATATTCACTCAACACAGAGTTTCCACTGGAAGGCCCGAAACGCTCTCAAATGCACTTTTGGAGTCCAAAAAAGTGATTCTTAGTGCAGATATTCACTCAACACATGGTTTTCACTGGAAGGCCAGAAACGCTCTCAAATGCACTTTCGGAGTCAAAAAAGTGATTCTTAGTGGAGATATTCACTCAACACAGATTTTCCACTGGAAGGCCAGAAACGCTCACAAATGCACTTTCAGAGTCCAAAAAATTGATTCTTACTACAGATATTCACTAAACACAGAGTTTCCACTGGAAGGCCAGAAACGCTCTCAAATGAACTTTCAGAGTCCAAAAATGTGATTCTTAGTGCAGATATTCACTCAACACAGAGTTTCCACTGAAAGGCCAGAAACGCTCTCAAATGCACTTTCAGAGTCCAAAAACTTGATTCTTACTGCAGATATTCACTCAACACAGAGTTTCCACTGGAAGGCCAGAAACGCTCTCAAATACACTTTCAGAGTCCAAAAAATTCATTCTTACTACAAATATTCACTCAACACAGAGTTTCCACTGGAAGGCCAGTAACACTGTCAAATGAACTTTTGGAGTCCAAAAAAGTGATTCTTAGTGCAGATATTCACTCAACACAGAGTTTCCACTGGAAGGCCAGAAACGCTCTCAAATGCACTTTCGGAGTCCAAAAAAGTGATTGTTAGTGCAGATATTCACTCAACACAGAGTTCCACAAGATTGCCAGAAACGCTCTCAAATGCACTTTCAGAGTCCAAAAAAGTGATGCTTGGTGCAGATATTCACTCATCACATAGTTTACATTGCATGGCCAGAAACGCTCTCAAATGCACTTTCAGAGTCCAAAAAAGTGATGCTTGGTGCAGATATTCACTCAACACATAGTTTACATTGGATGGCCAGAAACGCTGTCAAAATCACTTTCAGAGTCCAAAAAAGTGATTCTCACTGCAGATATTCACTCAACACAGAGTTTCCACTGGAAAGCCAGAAACGCTTTCAAATGCACTTTCAGAGTCCAAAAATTGATTTTCACTGCAGATATTCACTCAACACAGAGTTTTCACAAGAAGGCCAGAAACGCTCTCAAATGCACTTTGAGAGTCCAAAAAATTGATTCTTACTGCAGATATTCACTCAACACAGATTTTCCACTGGAAGGCCAGAAACGCTCTCAAATACACTTTCAGAGTCCAAAAAAGTGATTCTTACTACGGCACTCCACACAGAGCTTCCAGTAGAAGGCCAGAAACGCTCTCAAATGCACTTTGAGAGTCCAAAAATTGATTCTTACTGCAGAAATTCACTCAACACAGAGTTTCCACTGGAAGGCCAGAAACGCTCTCAAATACACTTTCAGAGTCCAAAAAAGTGATTCTTAGGCAGATATTCACTCAACACAGAGTTTCCACTGGAAGGCCAGAAACGCTCTCAAATGCACTTTCAGAGTCCAAAAAGTGATTCTTAGTGGAGATATTCACTCAACACAGAGCTTCAGTAGAAGGCCAGAAAAGCTCTCAAATGCACTTTGAGAGTCCAAAAAAATTCATTCTTACTACAGATATTCACTCAACACAGAGTTTCCACTGGAAGGCCAGTAACACTGTTAAATGAACTTTGGAGTCCAAAAAGTGATTCTTAGTGCAGATATTCACTCAACACAGAGTTTCCACTGGAAGGCCGAAACGCTCTCAAATGCACTTTCGAGGTCCAAAAGTGATTGTTAGTGCAGATATTCACTCAACACAGAGTTCCACAAGATTGCCAGAAACGCTCTCAAATGCACTTTCAGAGTCCAAAAAGTGATGCTTGGTGCAGATATTCACTCAACACATAGTTTACATTGGATGGCCAGAAACGCTCTCAAATGCACTTTCGGAGTCCAAAAAATTGATGCTTAGTGCATATATTCACTCAACACAGAGTTTCCACTGAAAGGCCAGAAACGCTCTCAAACGCACTTTCAGAGTCCAAAAAAGTGATTCTCACTGCAGATATTCACTCAACACAGAGTTTCCACTGGAAAGCCAGAAACGCTTTCAAATGCACTTTCAGAGTCCAAAAATTGATTTTCACTGCAGATATTCACTCAACACAGAGTTTTCACAAGAAGGCCAGAAACGCTCTCAAATGCACTTTCAGAGTCCAAAAAATTGATTCTTACCACAGATATTCACTCCACACATCTTCCAGTAGAAGGCCAGAAACGCTCCCAAATGCACTTTGAGAGTCCAAAAAATTGATTCTTACTGCAGATATTCACTCAACACAGATTTTCCACTGGAAGGCCAGAAACGCTCTCAAATACACTTTCGGAGTACAAAAAAGTGATTCTTAGTGCAGATATTCGTTCAACACAGAGTTTCCACTGAAAGGTTAGGAACGCTCTCAAATGCACTTTCAGAGTCCAAAAATTGATTCTCACTGCAGATATTCACTCAACACAGAGTTTCCACTGAAAGGTTAGGAACGCTCTCAAATGCACTTTCAGAGTCAAAAAAAGTGATTCTTAGTGGAGATATTCACTCAACACAGATTTTCCACTGGAAGGTCAGAAATGCTCTCAAATGCACTTTCAGAGTCCAAAAATTGATTCTCACTGCAGATATTCACTCAACACAGAGTTTTCACTGGAAGGCCAGAAACGCTCTCAAATGCATTTTCAGAGTCCAAAAAATTGATTGTTAGTACAGATATTCACTCCACACAGAGTTTCCAGTAGGAGTACAGTAACGCTCTCAAATGAACTTTTGGAGTCCAAAAGTGTGAATCTTAGTGCAGATATTCACTCAACACAGATTTTCCACTGGAAGGCCTGAAACGCTCTCAAATGCACTTTCAGAGTACAAAAAATTGATTCTTACTGCAGATATTAACTCAACACAGAGTTTCCACAGGAAGGCCACAAACGCTCTCAAATGAACTTTCAGAGTCCAAAAATTGATTCTCACTGCAGATATTCCCTCAACACAGAGTTTCCACTGGAAAGCCAGAAACGCTCTCAAATGCACTTTTGGAGTCCAAAGAAGTGATTGTTAGTGCAGATATTCACTCAACACAGAGTTCCACAAGATTGCCAGAAACGCTCTCAGAAGCACTTTCAGAGTCCAAAAAAGTGTTTCTCACTGCAGATATTCACTCAACACAGAGTTTTCACTGGAAGGCCAGAAACGCTCTCAAATTCACTTTCGAGTCCAAAAAAAGTGATTCTTAGTGCAGATATTCACTGAACACAGAGTTTCCACTGAAAGGCCAGAAACGCTCTCAAATGCACTTTCAGAGTCCAAAAAGTGATTCTCACTGCAGATATTCACTCAACACAGAGTTTCCACTGGAAAGCCAGAAACGCTCTCAAACGCACTTTCAGAGTCCAAAAAAGTGATTCTTAGTGCAGATATTCACTCAACACAAAGTTTCCACTGAAAGGCCAGAAACGCTCTCAAAATCACTTTCAGAGTCCAAAAAAGTGATTCTCACTGCAGATATTCACTCAACACAGAGTTTTCACTGGAAGGCCAGAAACGCTCTCAAATGCACTTTCGGAGTCCTAAAATTGATTCTCACTGCAGATATTCGCTCATCACAGAGTTTTCACTGGAAGGCCAGAAACGCTCTCAAATGCACTTTCGGAGTCCTAAATTGATTCTCACTGCAGATATTCGCTCAACACAGAGTTTTCATTGGAAGGCCAGAAACTCTCTCAGACGCACTTTCTGAGTCCAAAAAGTGATTCTTAGTGGAGATATTCACTCAACACAGATTTTCCACTGGAAGGCCAGAAACGCTCACAAATGCACTTTCAGAGTCCAAAAAATTGATTCTTACTACAGATATTCACTAAACACAGAGTTTCCACTGGAAGGCCAGAAACGCTCTCAAATGAACTTTCAGAGTCCAAAAGTGATTCTTAGTGCAGATATTCACTCAACACAGAGTTTCCACTGAAAGGCCAGAAACGCTCTCAAATGCACTTTCAGAGTCCAAAACTTGATTCTTACTGCAGATATTCACTCAACACAGAGTTTCCACTGGAAGGCCAGAAACGCTCTCAAATACACTTTCAGAGTCCAAAAAATTCATTCTTACTACAAATATTCACTCAACACAGAGTTTCCACTGGAAGGCCAGTAACACTGTCAAATGAACTTTTGGAGTCCAAAAATGTGATTCTTAGTGCAGATATTCACTCAACACAGAGTTTCCACTGGAAGGCCCGAAACGCTCTCAAATGCACTTTCGGAGTCCAAAAAAGTGATTGTTAGTGCAGATATTCACTCAACACAGAGTTCCACAAGATTGCCAGAAACGCTCTCAAATGCACTTTCAGAGTCCAAAAAAGTGATGCTTGGTGCAGATATTCACTCATCACATAGTTTACATTGCATGGCCAGAAACGCTCTCAAATGCACTTTCAGAGTCCAAAAAAGTGATGCTTGGTGCAGATATTCACTCAACACATAGTTTACATTGGATGGCCAGAAACGCTCTCAAAATCACTTTCAGAGTCCAAAAAAGTGATTCTCACTGCAGATATTCACTCAACACAGAGTTTCCACTGGAAAGCCAGAAACGCTTTCAAATGCACTTTCAGAGTCCAAAATTGATTTTCACTTCAGATATTCACTCAACACAGAGTTTTCACAAGAAGGCCAGAAACGCTCTCAAATGCACTTTCAGAGTCCAAAAAATTGATTCTTACTACAGATATTCACTCAACACAGAGTTTCCACTGGAAGGCCAGGAACGCTCTCAAATACACTTTCAGAGTCCAAAAAAGTGATTCTTATTGCAGATATTCACTCAACACAGAGTTTCCACTGGAAGGCCAGAAACGCTCTCAAATGCACTTTTGGAGTCCAAAAAAGTGATTTTTAGTGCAGATATTCACTCAACACATGGTTTTCACTGGAAGGCCAGAAACGCTCTCAAATGCACTTTCGAGTCCAAAAAGTGATTCTTAGTGCAGATATTCACTCAACACAGAGTTTCCAATGAAAGACTAGGAACCTTCTCAAATGCACTTTCAGAGTCCAAAAATTGATTTTCACTGCAGATATTCACTCAACACAGAGTTTTCACAAGAAGGCCAGAAACGCTCTCAAATGCACTTTCAGAGTCCAAAAAATTGATTCTTACCACAGATATTCACTCCACACAGAGCTTCCAGTAGAAGGCCAGAAACGCTCCCAATGCACTTTGAGAGTCCAAAAAAGTGATTCTTACTACAGATATTCACTCAACACAGATTTTCCACTGGAAGGCCAGAAACGCTCTCAAATACACTTTCAGAGTCCAAAAAAGTGATTCTTACTACAGATATTCACTCAACACAGAGTTTTCACAAGAAGGCCAGAAACGCTCTCAAATGCACTTTCAGAGTCCAAAAAGTGATGCTTAGTGCAGATATTCACTCAACACATAGTTTACAGTGGATGGCCAGAAACGCTCTCAAAAGCACTTTCGTAGTCCAAAAAATTGATTCTTACTACAGATATTCACTAAACACAGAGTTTCCACTGGTGTACAGAAACGCTCTCAAATGCACTTTCAGAGTCCAAAATTGATTCTCACTGCAGATATTCACTCAACACAGAGTTTTCACTGGAAAGCCAGAAACGCTCTCAAATGCACTTTCAGAGTCCAAAAAAGTGATTCTCACTGCTGATATTCACTCAACACAGAGTTTCCAATGGAAGGCCTGAAACGCTCTCAAATGAACTTTCAGAGTACAAAATTGATTCTTCCTGCAGATATTCACTCAACTCAGAGTTTCCACTGGAAGGCCAAAACGCTCTCAAATGCACTTTCAGAGTCCAAAATTGATTCTCACTGCAGATATTCAGTCAACACAGAGTTTCCACTGAAAGGTTAGGAATGCTCTCAAATGCACTTTCAGAGTCAAAAAAGTGATTCTTAGTGGAGATATTCACTCAACACAGATTTTCCACTGGAAGGCCAGAAATGCTCTCAAATGCACTTTCAGAGTCCAAAAATTGATTCTCACTGCAGATATTCACTCAACACAGAGTTTCCACTGGAAAGCCAGAAACGCTCTCAAATGCACTTTCAGAGTCCAAAAAAGTGATTCTTAGTGCAGATATTCACTCAACACAAAGTTTCCACTGAAAGGCCAGAAACGCTCTCAAAATCACTTTCAGAGTCCAAAAAAGTGATTCTCACTGCAGATATTCACTCAACACAGAGTTTTCACTGGAAGGCCAGAAACGCTCTCAAATGCACTTTCGGAGTCCTAAAATTGATTCTCACTGCAGATATTCGCTCATCACAGAGTTTTCACTGGAAGGCCAGAAACGCTCTCAAATGCACTTTCGGAGTCCTAAAATTGATTCTCACTGCAGATATTCGCTCAACACAGAGTTTTCATTGGAAGGCCAGAAACTCTCTCAGACGCACTTTCTGAGTCCAAAAAAGTGATTCTTAGTGGAGATATTCACTCAACACAGATTTCCCACTGGAAGGCCAGAAACGCTCACAAATGCACTTTCAGAGTCCAAAAAATTGATTCTTACTACAGATATTCACTAAACACAGAGTTTCCACTGGAAGGCCAGAAACGCTCTCAAATGAACTTTCAGAGTCCAAAAAAGTGATTCTTAGTGCAGATATTCACTCAACACAGAGTTTCCACTGAAAGGCCAGAAACGCTCTCAAATGCACTTTCAGAGTCCAAAAACTTGATTCTTACTGCAGATATTCACTCAACACAGAGTTTCCACTGGAAGGCCAGAAACGCTCTCAAATACACTTTCAGAGTCCAAAAAATTCATTCTTACTACAAATATTCACTCAACACAGAGTTTCCACTGGAAGGCCAGTAACACTGTCAAATGAACTTTTGGAGTCCAAAAAAGTGATTCTTAGTGCAGATATTCACTCAACACAGAGTTTCCACTGGAAGGCCAGAAACGCTCTCAAATGCACTTTCAGAGTCCAAAAAGTGATTGTTAGTGCAGATATTCACTCAACACAGAGTTCCACAAGATTGCCAGAAACGCTCTCAAAAGCACTTTCAGAGTCCAAAAAAGTGATGCTTGGTGCAGATATTCACTCAACACATAGTTTACATTGCATGGCCAGAAACGCTCTCAAATGCACTTTCAGAGTCCAAAAAGTGATGCTTGGTGCAGATATTCACTCAACACATAGTTTACATTGGATGGCCAGAAACGCTCTCAAAATCACTTTCAGAGTCCAAAAAGTGATTCTCACTGCAGATATTCACTCAACACAGAGTTTCCACTGGAAAGCCAGAAACGCTTTCAAATGCACTTTCAGAGTCCAAAAATTGATTTTCACTTCAGATATTCACTCAACACAGAGTTTTCACAAGAAGGCCAGAAACGCTCTCAAAAGCACTTTCAGAGTCCAAAAAATTGATTCTTACTACAGATATTCACTCAACACAGAGTTTCCACTGGAAGGCCAGGAACGCTCTCAAATACACTTTCAGAGTCCAAAAAAGTGATTCTTAGTGCAGATATTCACTCAACACAGAGTTTCCACTGGAAGGCCCGAAACGCTCTCAAATGCACTTTTGGAGTCCAAAAAGTGATTTTAGTGCAGATATTCACTCAACACATGGTTTTCACTGGAAGGCCAGAAACGCTCTCAAATGCACTTTCGGAGTCCAAAAAAGTGATTCTTAGTGCAGATATTCACTCAACACAGAGTTTCCACTGAAAGACTAGGAACCTTCTCAAATGCACTTTCAGAGTCCAAAAATTGATTTTCACTGCAGATATTCACTCAACACAGAGTTTTCACAAGAAGGCCAGAAACGCTCTCAAATGCACTTTCAGAGTCCAAAAAATTGATTCTTACCACAGATATTCACTCCACACAGAGCTTCCAGTAGAAGGCCAGAAACGCTCCCAATGCACTTTGAGAGTCCAAAAAAGTGATTCTTACTACAGATATTCACTCAACACAGATTTTCCACTGGAAGGCCAGAAACGCTCTCAAATACACTTTCAGAGTCCAAAAAAGTGATTCTTACTACAGATATTCACTCAACACAGAGTTTTCACAAGAAGGCCAGAAACGCTCTCAAATGCACTTTCAGAGTCCAAAAAAGTGATGCTTAGTGCAGATATTCACTCAACACATAGTTTACAGTGGATGGCCAGAAACGCTCTCAAAAGCACTTTCGTAGTCCAAAAAATTGATTCTTACTACAGATATTCACTAAACACAGAGTTTCCACTGGAAGGCCAGAAACGCTCTCAAATGCACTTTCAGAGTCCAAAATTGATTCTCACTGCAGATATTCACTCAACACAGAGTTTTCACTGGAAAGCCAGAAACGCTCTCAAATGCACTTTCAGAGTCCAAAAATTGATTCTCACTGCTGATATTCACTCAACACAGAGTTTCCAATGGAAGGCCTGAAACGCTCTCAAATGAACTTTCGGAGTACAAAAATTGATTCTTCCTGCAGATATTCACTCAACTCAGAGTTTCCACTGGAAGGCCAAAAACGCTCTCAAATGCACTTTCAGAGTCCAAAAAGTGATTCTCACTGCAGATATTCAGTCAACACAGAGTTTCCACTGAAAGGTTAGGAATGCTCTCAAATGCACTTTCAGAGTCAAAAAAGTGATTCTTAGTGGAGATATTCACTCAACACAGATTTTCCACTGGAAGGCCAGAAATGCTCTCAAATGCACTTTCAGAGTCCAAAAATTGATTCTCACTGCAGATATTCACTCAACACAGAGTTTTCACTGGAAGGCCAGAAACGCTCTCAAATGCATTTTCAGAGTCCAAAAATTGATTGTTAGTACAGATATTCACTCACACAGAGTTTCCAGTAGGAGGCCAGTAACGCTCTCAAATGAACTTTTGGAGTCCAAAAAGTGATTCTTAGTGCAGATATTCACTCAACACAGATTTTCCACTGGAAGGCCTGAAACGCTCTCAAATGCACTTTCAGAGTACAAAAAATTGATTCTTACTGCAGATATTAACTCAACACAGAGTTTCCACTGGAAGGCCAGAAACGCTCTCAAATGCACTTTCAGAGTCCAAAAAAGTGATTCTTAGTGGAGATATTCACTCAACACAGAGTTTCCAGTAGAAGGCCAGTAACACTGTCAAATGAACTTTTGGAGTGCAAAAAAGTGATTCTTAGTGCAGATATTCACTCAACACAGAGTTTCCACTGAAAAGCCAGAAACGCTCTCAAATGCACTTTCAGAGTCCAAAAAATTGATGCTTAGTGCATATATTCACTCAACACAGAGTTTCCACTGAAAGGCCAGAAACGCTCTCAAACGCACTTTCAGAGTCCAAAAAAGTGATTCTCACTGCAGATATTCACTCAACACAGAGTTTCCACTGGAAAGCCAGAAACGCTCTCAAATGCACTTTCAGAGTCCAAAAATTGATTTTCACTGCAGATATTCACTCAACACAGAGTTTTCACAAGAAACGCCAGAAACGCTCTCAAATGCACTTTCAGAGTCCAAAAATTGATTCTTACCACAGATATTCACTCAACACACATCTTCCAGTAGAAGGCCAGAAACGCTCCCAAATGCACTTTGAGAGTCCAAAAATTGATTCTTACTGCAGATATTCACTCAACACAGATTTTCCACTGGAAGGCCAGAAACGCTCTCAAATGCACTTTCAGAGTACAAAAAATTGATTCTTACTGCAGATATTCGTTCAACACAGAGTTTCCACTGAAAGGTTAGGAACGCTCTCAAATGCACTTTCAGAGTCCAAAAATTGATTCTCACTGCAGATATTCACTCAACACAGAGTTTCCACTGAAAGGTTAGGAACGCTCTCAAATGCACTTTCAGAGTCAAAAAAAGTGATTCTTAGTGGAGATATTCACTCAACACAGATTTTCCACTGGAAGGCCAGAAATGCTCTCAAATGCACTTTCAGAGTCCAAAATTGATTCTCACTGCAGATATTCACTCAACACAGAGTTTTCACTGGAAGGCCAGAAAACGCTCTCAAATGCATTTTCAGAGTCCAAAAATTGATTGTTAGTACAGATATTCACTCCACACAGAGTTTCCAGTGGAGTACAGTAAACGCTCTCAAATGAACTTTGGAGTCAAAAGTGTGAATCTTAGTGCAGATATTCACTCAACACAGATTTTCCACTGGAAGGCCTGAAACGCTCTCAAATGCACTTTCAGAGTACAAAAAATTGATTCTTACTGCAGATATTAACTCAACACAGAGTTTCCACAGGAAGGCCACAAACGCTCTCAAATGAACTTTCAGAGTCCAAAAATTGATTCTCACTGCAGATATTCACTCAACACAGAGTTTCCACTGGAAAGCCAGAAACGCTCTCAAATGCACTTTCGGAGTCCATAAAAGTGATTGTTAGTGCAGATATTCACTCAACACAGAGTTTCCAGTGGAAGGCCAGTAACACTGTCAAATGAGCTTTGGAGTCCAAAAAGTGATTGTTAGTGCAGATATTCACTCAACACAGAGTTCCACAAGAAGGCCAGAAACGCTCTCAAATGCACTTTCAGAGTCCAAAAAAGTGTTTCTCACTGCAGATATTCACTCAACACAGAGTTTTCACTGGAAGGCCAGGAACGCTCTCAAATGCACTTTCAGAGTCCAAAAAGTGATTCTTAGTGCAGATATTCACTCAACACAGAGTTTCCACTGAAGGCCAGAAACGCTCTCAAATGCACTTTCAGAGTCCAAAAAGTGATTCTCACTGCAGATATTCACTCAACACAGAGTTTCCACTGGAAAGCCAGAAACGCTCTCAAATGCACTTTCAGAGTCCAAAAAGTGATTCTTAGTGCAGATATTCACTCAACACAGAGTTTCCACTGAAAGGCCAAAAAACGCTCTCAAATGCACTTTCAGAGTCCAAAAAGTGATTCTCACTGCAGATATTCACTCAACACAGAGTTTTCACTGGAAGGCCAGAAACGCTCTCAAATGCACTTTCGAGTCCTAAAATTGATTCTCACTGCAGATATTCACTCAACACACAGTTTTCATTGGAAGGCCAGAAACTCTCTCAGAATGACTTTCTGAGTCCAAAAAGTGATTCTTAGTGGAGATATTCACTCAACACAGATTTTCCACTGGAAGGCCAGAAACGCTCACAAATGCACTTTCAGAGTCCAAAAAATTGATTCTTACTGCAGATATTCACTAAACACAGAGTTTCCACTGGAAGGCCAGAAACGCTCTCAAATGAACTTTCAGAGTCCAAAAAAGTGATTCTTAGTGCAGATATTCACTCAACACAGAGTTTCCACTGAAAGGCCAGAAACGCTCTCAAATGCACTTTCAGAGTCCAAAAAAGTGATTCTTACTGCAGATATTCACTCAACACAGAGTTTCCACTGGAAGGCCAGAAACGCTCTCAAATGCACTTTCAGAGTCCAAAAAATTCATTCTTACTACAAATATTCACTCAACACAGAGTTTCCACTGGAAGGCCAGTAACACTGTCAAATGAACTTTTGGAGTCCAAAAAAGTGATTCTTAGTGCAGATATTCACTCAACACAGAGTTTCCACTGGAAGGCCAGAAACGCTCTCAAATGCACTTTCAGAGTCAAAAGTGATTGTTAGTGCAGATATTCACTCAACACAGAGTTCCACAAGATTGCCAGAAACGCTCTCAAATGCACTTTCAGAGTCCAAAAGTGATGCTTGGTGCAGATATTCACTCATCACATAGTTTACATTGCATGGCCAGAAACGCTCTCAAATGCACTTTCAGAGTCCAAAAAAGTGATGCTTGGTGCAGATATTCACTCAACACATAGTTTACATTGGATGGCCAGAAACGCTCTCAAAATCACTTTCAGAGTCCAAAAAAGTGATTCTCACTGCAGATATTCACTCAACACAGAGTTTCCACTGGAAAGCCAGAAACGCTTTCAAATGCACTTTCAGAGTCCAAAAATTGATTTTCACTTCAGATATTCACTCAACACAGAGTTTTCACAAGAAGGCCAGAAACGCTCTCAAAAGCACTTTCAGAGTCCAAAAAATTGATTCTTACCACAGATATTCACTCCACACAGAGCTTCCAGTAGAAGGCCAGAAACGCTCCCAAATGCACTTTGAGAGTCCAAAAAATTGATTCTTACTGCAGATATTCACTCAACACAGATTTTCAACTGGAAGGCCAGAAACGCTCTCAAATACACTTTCAGAGTCCAAAAAAGTGATTCTTACTACAGATATTCACTCAACACAGAGTATTCACAAGAAGGCCAGAAACGCTCTCAAATGCACTTTCAGAGTCCAAAAAAGTGATGCTTAGTGCAGATATTCACTCAACACATAGTTTACAGTGAATGGCCAGAAACGCTCTCAAAAGCACTTTCGGAGTCCAAAAAATTGATTCTTACTACAGATATTCACTAAACACAGAGTTTCCACTGGAAGGCCAGAAACGCTCTCAAATGCACTTTGAGAGTCCAAAAAATTGATTCTTACCACAGATATTCACTCCACACAGAGCTTCCAGTAGAAGGCCAGAAACGCTCCCAATGCACTTTGAGAGTCCAAAAAAGTGATTCTTACTACAGATATTCACTCAACACAGATTTTCCACTGGAAGGCCAGAAACGCTCTCAAATACACTTTCAGAGTCCAAAAAAGTGATTCTTACTACAGATATTCACTCAACACAGAGTTTTTCAAGAAGGCCAGAAACGCTCTCAAATGCACTTTCAGAGTCCAAAAAAAGTGATGCTTAGTGCAGATATTCACTCAACACATAGTTTACAGTGGATGGCCAGAAACGCTCTCAAAAGCACTTTCGTAGTCCAAAAAATTGATTCTTACTACAGATATTCACTAAACACAGAGTTTCCACTGGAAGTACAGAAACGCTCTCAAATGCACTTTCAGAGTCCAAAAATTGATTCTCACTGCAGATATTCACTCAACACAGAGTTTTCACTGGAAAGCCAGAAACGCTCTCAAATGCACTTTCAGAGTCCAAAAATTGATTCTCACTGCTGATATTCACTCAACACAGAGTTTCCAATGGAAGGCCTGAAACGCTCTCAAATGAACTTTCGGAGTACAAAAATTGATTCTTCCTGCAGATATTCACTCAACTCAGAGTTTCCACTGGAAGGCCAAAACGCTCTCAAATGCACTTTCAGAGTCCAAAAAGTGATTCTCACTGCAGATATTCAGTCAACACAGAGTTTCCACTGAAAGGTTAGGAACGCTCTCAAATGCACTTTCAGAGTCAAAAAAGTGATTCTTAGTGGAGATATTCACTCAACACAGATTTTCCACTGGAAGGCCAGAAATGCTCTCAAATGCACTTTCAGAGTCCAAAAATTGATTCTCACTGCAGATATTCACTCCCACAGAGGTTTCACTGGAAGGCCAGAAACGCTCTCAAATGCATTTTCAGAGTCCAAAAATTGATTGTTAGTACAGATATTCACTCCACACAGAGTTTCCAGTAGGAGTACAGTAACGCTCTCAAATCAACTTTTGGAGTCCAAAAAGTGTGAATCTTAGTGCAGATATTCACTCTACACAGATTTTCCACTGGAAGGCCTGAAAACGCTCTCAAATGCACTTTCAGAGTACAAAAATTGATTCTTACTGCAGATATTAACTCAACACAGAGTTTCCACTGGAAGGCCAAAACGCTCTCAAATGCACTTTCAGAGTCCAAAAAGTGATTCTTAGTGGAGATATTCACTCAACACAGAGTTTCCAGTAGAAGGCCAGTAACACTGTCAAATGAACTTTTGGAGTGCAAAAAAGTGATTCTTAGTGCAGATATTCACTCAACACAGAGTTTCCACTGAAAGGCCAGAAACGCTCTCAAATGCACTTTCAGAGTCCAAAAATTGATTCTTACTACAGATATTCACTCCACACAGAGCTTCCAGTAGAAGGCCAGAAACGCTCTCAAATGCACTTTGAGAGTCAAAAAAATTGATTCTTACTGCAGATATTCACTAAACACAGAGTTTCACTGGAAGGCCAGAAACGCTCTCAAATACACTTTCAGAGTCCAAAAGTGATTCTTAGTGGAGATATTCACTCAACACAGAGCTTCCAGTAGAAGGCCAGAAAAGCTCTCAAATGCACTTTGAGAGTCCAAAAAATTCATTCTTACTACAGATATTCACTCAACACAGAGTTTCCACTGGAAGGCCAGTAACACTGTAAAATGAACTTTTGAGTCCAAAAAAAGTGATTCTTAGTGCAGATATTCACTCAACACAGAGTTTCCACTGGAAGGCCCGAACGCTCTCAAATGCACTTTGGAGTCAAAAAAGTGATTGTTAGTGCAGATATTCACTCAACACAGAGTTCCACAAGATTGCCAGAAACGCTCTCAAATGCACTTTCAGAGTCCAAAAAAGTGATGCTTGGTGCAGATATTCACTCAACACATAGTTTACATTGGATGGCCAGAAACGCTCTCAAATGCACTTTCAGGTCAAAAATTGATGCTTAGTGCATATATTCCTCAACACAGAGTTTCCACTGAAAGGCCAGAAACGCTCTCAAACGCACTTTCAGAGTCCAAAAAGTGATTCTCACTGCAGATATTCACTCAACACAGAGTTTCCACTGGAAAGCCAGGAACGCTCTCAAATGCACTTTCAGAGTCCAAAAATTGATTTTCACTGCAGATATTCACTCAACACAGAGTTTTCACAAGAAGGCCAGAAACGCTCTCAAATGCACTTTCAGAGTCCAAAAAATTGATTCTTACCACAGATATTCACTCCACACACATCTTCCAGTAGAAGGCCAGAAACGCTCCCAAATGCACTTTGAGAGTCCAAAAATTGATTCTTACTGCAGATATTCACTCAACACAGATTTTCCACTGGAAGGCCAGAAACGCTCTCAAATACACTTTCAGAGTCCAAAAAGTGATTCTTACTACAGATATTCACTCAACACAGAGTATTCACAAGAAGGCCAGAACGCTCTCAAATGCACTTTCAGAGTCCAAAAGTGATGCTTAGTGCAGATGT
>JAFDVH010000045.1:0-52585 GCA_019176425.1 Megalops atlanticus | reverse complement strand
ACACAGTGTTCACTGGAAGGCCAGAAACGCTCTCAAATGAACTTTGGAGTCCAAAAAAGTGATTCTTAGTGCAGATATTCACTCAACACAGAGTTTCCACTGAAAGGTCAGAAACGCTCTCAAATGCACATTCAGAGTCCAAAAAAGTGATTCTCACTGCAGATATTCACTCAACACAGAGTTTTCACTGGAAGGCCAGAAACACTCTCAAAGGCACTTTCAGAGTCCAAAAAAGTGATACTTAGTGCAGATTTTCACTCAACACAGAGTTTACAGTAGATGGCCAGAAACGCTCTCAAATGCACTTTCGGAGTCCAAATGAGTGATACTTAGTGCAGATATTCACTCAACACACAGTTCCACTGGAAGGCCAGAAACGATCTCAAATGAACATTCGGAGTCCAAAAACGTGATTCTTACTGCAGATATTCACTCAACACAGAGTTTTCACTGGAAGGCCAGAAACGCTCTCAAAAGCACTTTCAGTGTCCAAAAAAGTGATTCTTAGTGCAGATATTCACTCAACACAGAGTTCCACAAGAAGGCAAGAAACGCTCTCAGAAGCACTTTCAGAGTCCAAAAAAGTGTTTCTCACTGCAGATATTCACTCAACACAGAGTTTTCACTGGAAGGCCAGAAACGCTCTCAGAAGCACTTTCAGAGTCCAAAAAAGTGATGCTTAGTGCAGATATTCACTCAACGCAGAGTTCCACAAGATGGCCAGAAACGCTCTCAGAAGCACTTTCTGAGTCCAAAAAAGTGTTTCTCACTGCAGATATTCACTCAACACAGAGTTTTCACTGGTAGGCCAGAAACGCTCTCAAATGAACATTCGGAGATCAAAAAAGTGATACTTATTGAGATATTCGTTCAACACAGAGTTTACACTGAAGGGCTAGGAACGCTCTCAAATGCACTTTCAGAGCCAAAAAAGTGATTCTTAGTGCAGATATTCACTCAACATAGAGTTTCTACTGAAAGGCCAGAAACGCTCTCAAATGCATTTTGAGAGTACAAAAAATTGATTCTTACTGCATATATTCACTCCACACAGAGTTTCCAGTAGAAGGCCAGTAACGCTCTCAAATGAACTTTCTGAGTCCAAAAACGTGATTCTTACTGCAGATATTCACTCAACAAAGAGTTTTCACTGGAAGGCCAGAAACGCTCTCAAAAGCACTTTCAGTGTCCAAAAAAGTGTTTCTCACTGCAAATATTCACTCAACACAGAGTTTTCATTGGAAGGCCAGAAACGCTCTCAAATGCACTTCAGGAGTCCAAAAAGTGATTCTTAGTGCAGATATTCACTAAACACAGAGTATCCAATGGAAGGCCTGAAACGCTCTCAAATGCACTTTCAGAGTCCAAAAAAGTGATTCTTAGTGCAGATATTAACTCAACACAGATTTTCCACTGGAAGGCCAGAAACGCTCTCAAATGCACTTTCAGAGTCCAAAAAATTGATTCTTACTACAGATATTCACTAAACACAGAGTTTCCACTGGAAGGCCAGAAACGCTCTCAAATGCACTTTCGGAGTCCAAAAAAGTGATGCTTAGTGCAGATATTCACTCAACATAGAGTTTCTACTGAAAGGCCAGAAACGCTCTCAAACGCACTTTCAGAGTCCAAAAAAGTGATTCTCACTGCAGATATTCACTCAACACAGAGTTTCCACTGGAAAGCCAGAAACGCTCTCAAATGCAGTTTCAGAGTCCAAAAATTGATTTTCACTGCAGATATTCACTCAACACAGAGTTTCCACTGGAAGGCCAGAAACGCTCTGAAATGCACTTTCAGAGTCCAAAAAATTGATTCTTACTACAGATATTCACTCCACACAGAGCTTCCAGTAGAAGGCCAGAAACGCTCTCAAATACACTTTGAGAGTCCAAAAAATTGATTCTTACTACAAAAATTCACTCAACACAGAGTTTCCACTGGAAGGCCAGAAACGCTCTCAAATACCCTTTCAGAGTCCAAAAAACTGATTCTTAGTGCAGATATTCACTCAACACAGAGTTTCCACTGGAAGGCCGAAACGCTCTCAAATGCACTTTGGAGTCCAAAAAGTGATTCTTAGTGCAGATATTCACTCAACACAGAGTTTCCACTGGAAAGCCCGAAACGCTCTCAAATACACTTTCAGAGTCCAAAAAAGTGATTCTTAGTGCAGATATTCACTCAACACAGAGTTTCCACTGGAAGGCCCGAAAAGCTCTCAAATGCACTTTTGGAGTCCAAAAAAGTGATTCTTAGTGCAGATATTCACTCAACACAGAGTTTCCACTGAAAGACTAGGAACCTTCTCAAATGCATTTTCAGAGTCCAAAAAAGTGTTTCTCACTGCAGATATTCACTCAACACAGAGTTTTCATTGGAAGGCCAGAAACGCTCTCAAATGCACTTTCGGAGTCCAAAAAAGTGATTCTTAGTGCAGATATTCACTCAACACAGAGTTTCCACTGAAAGGCCTAAAACGCTCTCAAATGCACTTTCAGAGTCCAAAAAAGTGATTCTCACTGCAGATATTCACTCAACACAGAGTTTCCACTGGAAAGCCAGAAACGCTCTCAAATGCACTTTCAGAGTCCAAAAATGGATTCTCACTGCAGATATTCACTCAACACAGAGTTTTCACTGGAAGGCCAGAAACGCTCTCAAATGCATTTTCAGAGTCCAAAAAATTGATTCTTAATGCATATATTCACTCCACACAGAATTTCCAGTAGAAGGCCAGTAACGCTCTCAAATGAACTTTCTGAGTCCAAAAACGTGATTATTACTGCAGATATTCACTCAACACAGAGTTTTCACTGGAAGGCCAGAAACGCTCTCAAAAGCACTTTCAGTGTCCAAAAAAGTGATTCTTAGTGCAGATATTCACTCAACACAGAGTTCCACAAGAAGGCAAGAAACGCTCTCAGAAGCACTTTTGGAGTCCAAAAATTGATTTTCACTGCACATATTCACTCAACACAGAGTTTTCACTGAAAGGCTAGGAACCTTCTCAAATGCATTTTCAGAGTCCAAAAAAGTGATTCTCACTGCATATATTCACTCCACACAGAGTTTCCAGTAGGAGGCCAGTAACGCTCTCAAATGAACATTTGGAGTCCAAAAAAGTGATTCTTAGTGCAGATATTCACTCAACACAGATTTTCCACTGGAAGACCAGAAACGCTCTCAAATGCACTTTCAGAGTCCAAAAAAGTGATTCTTAGTGCAGATATTCACTCAACACAGAGTTCCACAAGAAGGCAAGAAACGCTCTCAGAAGCACTTTCAGAGTCCAAAAATTGATTTTCACTGCACATATTCACTCAACACAGAGTTTTCACAAGAAGGCCAGAAACGCTCTCAAATGCACTTTCAGAGTCCAAAAAAGTGATGCTTAGTGCAGATATTCACTCAACACATAGTTTACAGTGGATGGCCAGAAACGCTCTCAAATGCACTTTCGGAGTCCAAAAAAGTGATGCTTAGTGCAGATATTCACTCAACACATAGTTTACAGTAGATGGCCAGAAACGCTCTCAAATGCACTTTCGGAGTCCAAAAAAGTGATTCTTAGTGCAGATATTAACTCAACACAGATTTTCCACTGGAAGGCCAGAAACGCTCACAAATGCACTTTCAGAGTCCAAAAAATTGATTCTTACTACAGATATTCACTCAACACAGAGCTTCCAGTAAAAGGCCAGAAACGCTCTCAAATGCACTTTGAGAGTCCAAAAAATTGATTCTTACTACAGATATTCACTCAACACAGAGTTTCCACTGAAAGACTAGGAACCTTCTCAAATGCATTTTCAGAGTCCAAAAAAGTGTTTCTCACTGCAGATATTCACTCAACACAGTTTCCACTGAAAGGCTAGGAACCTTCTCAAATGCATTTTCAGAGTCCAAAAAAGTGATTCTCACTGCATATATTCACTCCACACAGAGTTTCCAGTAGGAGGCCAGTAACGCTCTCAAATGAACTTTTAGAGTCCAAAAGTGTGATTCTTAGTGCAGATATTCACTCAACACAGAGTTTACAGTAGATGGCCAGAAACGCTATCAAATGCACTTTCGGAGTCGAAAATAGTGATTTTTAGTGCAGATATTCACTAAAAACAGAGTTTCCACTAGAAGGCCAGAAACGCTCTCAAATGAACATTTGGAGTCCAAAAAAGTGATTCTTAGTGCAGATATTCACTCAACACAGATTTTCCACTGGAAGACCAGAAACGCTCTCAAATGCACTTTCAGAGTCCAAAAAAGTGATTCTTAGTGCAGATATTCACTCAACACAGAGTTCCACAAGAAGGCAAGAAACGCTCTCAGAAGCACTTTCAGAGTCCAAAAATTGATTTTCACTGCACATATTCACTCAACACAGAGTTTTCACAAGAAGGCCAGAAACGCTCTCAAATGCACTTTCAGAGTCCAAAAAAGTGATGCTTAGTGCAGATATTCACTCAACACATAGTTTACAGTGGATGGCCAGAAACGCTCTCAAATGCACTTTCGGAGTCCAAAAAAGTGATGCTTAGTGCAGATATTAACTCAACACAGATTTTCCACTGGAAGGCCAGAAACGCTCACAAATGCACTTTCAGAGTCCAAAAAATTGATTCTTACTACAGATATTCACTCAACACAGAGCTTCCAGTAAAAGGCCAGAAACGCTCTCAAATGCACTTTGAGAGTCCAAAAAATTGATTCTTACTACAGATATTCACTCAACACAGAGTTTCCACTGGAAGGCCAGAAACGCTGTCAAATACACTTTCAGAGTCCAAAAAAGTGATTTTTAGTGCAGATATTCACTCAACACAGAGTTTCCACTGGAAGGCCAGAAACTCTCTCAAATACACTTTCAAAGGCCAAAAATTGATTCTCACTGCAGATATTCACTCAACACAGAGTTTACACTGGAAGGCCAGAAACGCTCTCAAATGCACTTTCAGAGTCCAAATGACTGATACTTAGTGCAGATATTCACTCAACACAGAGTTTCCAGGAGAAGGCCAGAAACTCTCTCAGAAGCACTTTCTGAGTTCAAAACAGGGATTCTTACTGCAGATATTCACTCAACACAGAGTTTCCAGGAGAAGGCCAGAAACTCTCTCAGAAGCACTTTCTGAGTTCAAAACAGGGATTCTTACTGCAGATATTCACTCAATACAGAGTTTCCAGGAGAATGCTAGGAACGCTCTCAAATGCACTTTCAGAGCCAAAAAAGTGATTCTTAATGCAGATATTCACTCAACACAGAGTTTACAGTAGATGGCCAGAAACGCTCTCGAATGCACTTTCAGAATCCAAAAAAGTGATTCTTCGTGCAGATATTCACTCAACACAGTGTTCACTGGAAGGCCAGAAACGCTCTCAAATGAACTTTCGGAGTCCAAAAAAGTGATTCTTAGTGCAGATATTCACTCAACACAGAGTTTCCACTGAAAGGTCAGAAACGCTCTCAAATGCACATTCAGAGTCCAAAAAAGTGATTCTCACTGCAGATATTCACTCAACACAGAGTTTTCACTGGAAGGCCAGAAACACTCTCAAAGGCACTTTCAGAGTCCAAAAAAGTGATACTTAGTGCAGATTTTCACTCAACACAGAGTTTACAGTAGATGGCCAGAAACGCTCTCAAATGCACTTTAGGAGTCCAAATGAGTGATACTTAGTGCAGATATTCACTCAACACACAGTTCCACTGGAAGGCCAGAAACGATCTCAAATGAACATTCGAGTCCAAAACGTGATTCTTACTGCAGATATTCACTCAACACAGAGTTTTCACTGGAAGGCCAGAAACGCTCTCAAAAGCACTTTCAGTGTCCAAAAAAGTGATTCTTAGTGCAGATATTCACTCAACACAGAGTTCCACAAGAAGGCAAGAAACGCTCTCAGAAGCACTTTCAGAGTCCAAAAAAGTGTTTCTCACTGCAGATATTCACTCAACACAGAGTTTTCACTGGAAGGCCAGAAACGCTCTCAGAAGCACTTTCAGAGTCCAAAAAAGTGATGCTTAGTGCAGATATTCACTCAACGCAGAGTTCCACAAGATGGCCAGAAACGCTCTCAGAAGCACTTTCTGAGTCCAAAAAAGTGTTTCTCACTGCAGATATTCACTCAACACAGAGTTTTCACTGGTAGGCCAGAAACGCTCTCAAATGAACATTCGGAGATCAAAAAAGTGATACTTATTGAGATATTCGTTCAACACAGAGTTTACACTGAAGGGCTAGGAACGCTCTCAAATGCACTTTCAGAGCCAAAAAAGTGATTCTTAGTGCAGATATTCACTCAACATAGAGTTTCTACTGAAAGGCCAGAAACGCTCTCAAATGCATTTTGAGAGTACAAAAAATTGATTCTTACTGCATATATTCACTCCACACAGAGTTTCCAGTAGAAGGCCAGTAACGCTCTCAAATGAACTTTCTGAGTCCAAAAACGTGATTCTTACTGCAGATATTCACTCAACAAAGAGTTTTCACTGGAAGGCCAGAAACGCTCTCAAAAGCACTTTCAGTGTCCAAAAAAGTGTTTCTCACTGCAAATATTCACTCAACACAGAGTTTTCATTGGAAGGCCAGAAACGCTCTCAAATGCACTTTCGGAGTCCAAAAAAGTGATTCTTAGTGCAGATATTCACTAAACACAGAGTATCCAATGGAAGGCCTGAAACGCTCTCAAATGCACTTTCAGAGTCCAAAAAAGTGATTCTTAGTGCAGATATTAACTCAACACAGATTTTCCACTGGAAGGCCAGAAACGCTCTCAAATGCACTTTCAGAGTCCAAAAAATTGATTCTTACTACAGATATTCACTAAACACAGAGTTTCCACTGGAAGGCCAGAAACGCTCTCAAATGCACTTTCGGAGTCCAAAAAAGTGATGCTTAGTGCAGATATTCACTCAACATAGAGTTTCTACTGAAAGGCCAGAAACGCTCTCAAACGCACTTTCAGAGTCCAAAAAAGTGATTCTCACTGCAGATATTCACTCAACACAGAGTTTCCACTGGAAAGCCAGAAACGCTCTCAAATGCAGTTTCAGAGTCCAAAAATTGATTTTCACTGCAGATATTCACTCAACACAGAGTTTTCACTGGAAGGCCAGAAACGCTATCAAATGCATTTTGAGAGTCCAAAAAATTGATTCTTACTGCATATATTCACTCCACACAGAGTTTCCAGTAGAAGGCCAGTAACGCTCTCAAATGAACTTTTGGAATCCAAAAAAGTGATTCTTAGTGCAGATATTCACTCAACACAGAGTTTCCACTGAAAGGCTAGGAACGTTCTCAAATGCATTTTCAGAGTCCAAAAAGTGATTCTCACTGCATATATTCACTCCACACAGAGTTTCCAGTAGGAGGCCAGTAACGCTCTCAAATGAACTTTTAGAGTCCAAAAGTGTGATTCTTAGTGCAGATATTCACTCAACACAGAGTTTACAGTAGATGGCCAGAAACGCTATCAAATGCACTTTCGGAGTCGAAAATAGTGATTTTTAGTGCAGATATTCACTAAAAACAGAGTTTCCACTGGAAGGCCAGAAACGCTCTCAAATGAACATTTGGAGTCCAAAAAAGTGATTCTTAGTGCAGATATTCACTCAACACAGAGTTTCCACTGAAAGGCCCGAAACGCTCTCAAATGCACTTTTGGAGTCCAAAAAAGTGATTCTTAGTGCAGATATTCACTCAACACAGAGTTTCCCCTGAAAGACTAGGAACCTTCTCAAATGCATTTTCAGAGTCCAAAAAAGTGTTTCTCACTGCAGATATTCACTTAACACAGAGTTTCCACTGGAAGGCCAGAAACGCTCTCAAATGCACTTTCGGAGTCCAAAAACGTGATTCTTAGTGCAGATATTCACTCAACACAGAGTTTCCACTGAAAGGCCAAAAACGCTCTCAAATGCACTTTCAGAGTCCAAAAAGTGATTCTCACTGCAGATATTCACTCAACACAGAGTTTCCACTGGAAAGCCAGAAACGCTCTCAAATGCACTTTCAGAGTCCAAAAATTGATTCTCACTGCAGATATTCACTCAACACAGAGTTTTCACTGGAAGGCCAGAAACGCTCTCAAATGCATTTTCAGAGTCCAAAAAAGTGATTTTTACTGCATATACTCAGGCCACACAGAGTTTCCAGTAGAAGGCCAGTAACGCTCTCAAATGAACTTTCTGAGTCCAAAAACGTGATTCTTACTGCAGATATTCACTCAACAAAGAGTTTTCACTGGAAGGCCAGAAACGCTCTCAAAAGCACTTTCAGTGTCCAAAAAAGTGTTTCTCACTGCAAATATTCACTCAACACAGAGTTTTCATTGGAAGGCCAGAAACGCTCTCAAATGCACTTTCGGAGTCCAAAAAAGTGATTCTTAGTGCAGATATTCACTAAACACAGAGTATCCAATGGAAGGCCTGAAACGCTCTCAAATGCACTTTCAGAGTCCAAAAAAGTGATTCTTAGTGCAGATATTAACTCAACACAGATTTTCCACTGGAAGGCCAGAAACGCTCTCAAATGCACTTTCAGAGTCCAAAAATTGATTCTTACTACAGATATTCACTAAACACAGAGTTTCCACTGGAAGGCCAGAAACGCTCTCAAATGCACTTTCAGAGTCCAAAAATTGATTCTTACTACAGATATTCACTCAACACAGAGCTTCCAGTAGAAGGCCAGAAACGCTCTCAAATGCACTTTGAGAGTCCAAAAAATTGATTCTTACTACAAAAATTCACTCAACACAGAGTTTCCACTGGAAGGCCAGAAACGCTCTCAAATACCCTTTCAGAGTCCAAAAAGTGATTCTTAGTGCAGATATTCACTCAACACAGAGTTTCCACTGGAAGGCCGAAACGCTCTCAAATGCACTTTGGAGTCCAAAATGATTTTTAGTGCAGATATTCACTCAACACACAGTTTCCACTGGAAGGCCAGAAACTATCTCAAATGAACATTCGGAGTCCAAAAAAGTGATTCTTAGTGCAGATATTCGTTCAACACAGGGTTTCCACTGGAAGGCCAGAAACGCTCTCAAATGCACTTTCTGAGACCAAAAAAGTGATTCTTAGTACAGATATTCACTCAACAGAGAGTTTCCACCCGAAGGCCAGTAACGCTCACAAATCCACTTTCAGAGTCCCAAAACGTGATTCTCAGCGCAATTATTCACTCAACACAGAGTTTACAGTAGATGGCCAGAAACGCTCTCAACTGCACTTTCAGAGTCCAAAAAAGTGAATCTTACTGCAGATATTCACTCAACACAGAGTTTCCACTGGAAGGCCAGAAACGCTCTCACATGCACTTTCAGAGTCCAAAAAAGTGATTTTTAGTGCAGATATTCACTCAACACAGAGTTTCCACTGGAAGGCCAGAAACTCTCTCAAATACACTTTCAAAGGCCAAAAATTGATTCTCACTGCAGATATTCACTCAACACAGAGTTTACACTGGAAGGCCAGAAACGCTCTCAAATGCACTTTCAGAGTCCAAATGACTGATACTTAGTGCTGATATTCACTCAACACAGAGTTTCCAGGAGAAGGCCAGAAACTCTCTCAGAAGCACTTTCTGAGTTCAAAACAAGGATTCTTACTGCAGATATTCACTCAATACAGAGTTTCCAGGAGAATGCTAGGAACGCTCTCAAATGCACTTTCAGAGCCAAAAAAGTGATTCTTAATGCAGATATTCACTCAACACAGAGTTTACAGTAGATGGCCAGAAACGCTCTCAACTGCACTTTCAGAGTCCAAAAAAGTGATTTTTAGTGCAGATATTCACTCAACACAGAGTTTCCACTGGAAGGCCAGAAACGCTCTCAAATGCACTTTCTGAGACCAAAAAGTGATTCTTAGTACAGATATTCACTCAACAGAGAGTTTCCACCAGAAGGCCAGAAACGCTCACAAATCCACTTTCAGAGTCCCAAAACGTGATTCTCAGCGCAATTATTCACTCAACACAGAGTTTACAGTAAATGGCCAGAAACGCTCAACTGCACTTTCAGAGTCCAAAAAGTGAAACTTACTGCAGATATTCACTCAACACAGAGTTTCCACTGGAAGGCCAGAAACGCTCTCAAAAGCACTTTCAGTGTCCAAAAAGTGATTCTTAGTGCAGATATTCACTCAACACAGAGTTTCCACTGGAAGGCCCGAAACGCTCTCAAATGCACTTTCAGAGTCCAAAAAGTGATTCTTAGTGCAGATATTCACTCAACACAGAGTTTCCACTGGAAGGCCAGAAACGCTCTCACATGCACTTTCAGAGTCCAAAAAAGTGATTTTTAGTGCAGATATTCACTCAACACAGAGTTTCCACTGGAAGGCCAGAAACTCTCTCAAATACACTTTCAAAGGCCAAAAATTGATTCTCACTGCAGATATTGACTCAACACAGAGTTTACACTGGAAGGCCAGAAACGCTCTCAAATGCACTTTCAGAGTCCAAATGACTGATACTTAGTGCTGATATTCACTCAACACAGAGTTTCCAGGAGAAGGCCAGAAACTCTCTCAGAAGCACTTTCTGAGTTCAAAACAGGCATTCTTACTGCAGATATTCACTCAATACAGAGTTTCCAGGAGAATGCTAGGAACGCTCTCAAATGCACTTTCAGAGCCAAAAAAGTGATTCTTAATGCAGATATTCACTCAACACAGAGTTTACAGTAGATGGCCAGAAACGCTCTCAACTGCACTTTCAGAGACCAAAAAAGTGATTTTTAGTGCAGATATTCACTCAACACAGAGTTTCCACTGGAAGGCCAGAAACGATCTCAAATGAACATTCGGAGTCCAAAAAACTGATTCTTAGTGCAGATATTCGTTCAACACAGAGTTTCCACTGGAAAGCCAGAAACGCTCTCAAATGCACTTTCAGAGTCCAAAAATTGATTCTCACTGCAGATATTCACTCAACACAGAGTTTTCACTGGAAGGCCAGAAACGCTCTCAAATGCATTTTCAGAGTCCAAAAAAGTGATTTTTACTGCATATACTCAGGCCACACAGAGTTTCCAGTAGAAGGCCAGTAACGCTCTCAAATGAACTTTCTGAGTCCAAAACGTGATTCTTACTGCAGATATTCACTCAACAAAGAGTTTTCACTGGAAGGCCAGAAAGGCTCTCAAAAGCACTTTCAGTGTCCAAAAAAGTGTTTCTCACTGCAAATATTCACTCAACACAGAGTTTTCATTGGAAGGCCAGAAACGCTCTCAAATGCACTTTCGGAGTCCAAAAAAGTGATTCTTAGTGCAGATATTCACTAAACACAGAGTATCCAATGGAAGGCCTGAAACGCTCTCAAATGCACTTTCAGAGTCCAAAAAAGTGATTCTTAGTGCAGATATTAACTCAACACAGATTTTCCACTGGAAGGCCAGAAACGCTCTCAAATGCACTTTCAGAGTCCAAAAAATTGATTCTTACTACAGATATTCACTAAACACAGAGTTTCCACTGGAAGGCCAGAAACGCTCTCAAATGCACTTTCAGAGTCCAAAAAATTGATTCTTACTACAGATATTCACTCCACACAGAGCTTCCAGTAGAAGGCCAGAAACGCTCTCAAATGCACTTTGAGAGTCCAAAAAATTGATTCTTACTACAAAAATTCACTCAACACAGAGTTTCCACTGGAAGGCCAGAAACGCTCTCAAATACCCTTTCAGAGTCCAAAAAAGTGATTCTTAGTGCAGATATTCACTCAACACAGAGTTTCCACTGGAAGGCCAGAAACGCTCTCAAATGCACTTTTGGAGTCCAAAAAAATGATTTTTAGTGCAGATATTCACTCAACACACAGTTTCCACTGGAAGGCCAGAAACTATCTCAAATGAACATTCGGAGTCCAAAAAAGTGATTCTTAGTGCAGATATTCGTTCAACACAGGGTTTCCACTGGAAGGCCAGAAACGCTCTCAAATGCACTTTCTGAGACCAAAAAAGTGATTCTTAGTACAGATATTCACTCAACAGAGAGTTTCCACCGAAGGCCAGTAACGCTCACAAATCCACTTTCAGAGTCCCAAAACGTGATTCTCAGCGCAATTATTCACTCAACACAGAGTTTACAGTAGATGGCCAGAAACGCTCTCAACTGCACTTTCAGAGTCCAAAAAAGTGAATCTTACTGCAGATATTCACTCAACACAGAGTTTCCACTGGAAGGCCAGAAACGCTCTCACATGCACTTTCAGAGTCCAAAAAAGTGATTTTTAGTGCAGATATTCACTCAACACAGAGTTTCCAGGAGAAGGCCAGAAACTCTCTCAGAAGCACTTTCTGAGTTCAAAACAAGGATTCTTACTGCAGATATTCACTCAATACAGAGTTTCCACCAGAAGGCCAGAAACGCTCACAAATCCACTTTCAGAGTCCCAAAACGTGATTCTCAGCGCAATTATTCACTCAACACAGAGTTTACAGTAAATGGCCAGAAACGCTCTCAACTGCACTTTCAGAGTCCAAAAAAGTGAAACTTACTGCAGATATTCACTCAACACAGAGTTTCCACTGGAAGGCCAGAAACTCTCTAAAAAGCACTTTCAGTGTCCAAAAAAGTGATTCTTAGTGCAGATATTCACTCAACACAGAGTTTCCACTGGAAGGCCAGAAACGCTCTCAAATGCACTTTTGGAGTCCAAAAAAAGTGATTCTTAGTGCAGATATTCACTCAACACAGAGTTTCCACTGGAAGGCCAGAAACGCTCTCACATGCACTTTCAGAGTCCAAAAAAGTGATTTTTAGTGCAGATATTCACTCAACACAGAGTTTCCACTGGAAGGCCAGAAACTCTCTCAAATACACTTTCAAAGGCCAAAAATTGATTCTCACTGCAGATATTCACTCAACACAGAGTTTACACTGGAAGGCCAGAAACGCTCTCAAATGCACTTTCAGAGTCCAAATGACTGATACTTAGTGCTGATATTCACTCAACACAGAGTTTCCAGGAGAAGGCCAGAAACTCTCTCAGAAGCACTTTCTGAGTTCAAAACAGGCATTCTTACTGCAGATATTCACTCAATACAGAGTTTCCAGGAGAATGCTAGGAACGCTCTCAAATGCACTTTCAGAGCCAAAAAAGTGATTCTTAATGCAGATATTCACTCAACACAGAGTTTACAGTAGATGGCCAGAAACGCTCTCAACTGCACTTTCAGAGTCCAAAAAAGTGATTTTTAGTGCAGATATTCACTCAACACAGAGTTTCCACTGGAAGGCCAGAAACGATCTCAAATGAACATTCGGAGTCCAAAAAAGTGATTCTTAGTGCAGATATTCGTTCAACACAGAGTTTCCACTGGAAGGCCAGAAACGCTCTCAAATGCACTTTCTGAGACCAAAAAAGTGATTCTTAGTACAGATATTCACTCAACAGAGAGTTTCCACCAGAAGGCCAGAAACGCTCACAAATCCACTTTCAGAGTCCCAAAACGTGATTCTCAGCGCAATTATTCACTCAACACAGAGTTTACAGTAAATGGCCAGAAACGCTCTCAACTGCACTTTCAGAGTCCAAAAAAGTGAAACTTACTGCAGATATTCACTCAACACAGAGTTTCCACTGGAAGGCCAGAAACGCTCTCAAAAGCACTTTCAGTGTCCAAAAAAGTGATTCTTAGTGCAGATATTCACTCAACACAGAGTTTCCACTGGAAGGCCAGAAACGCTCTCAAATGCACTTTTGGAGTCCAAAAAAGTGATTCTTAGTGCAGATATTCACTCAACACAGAGTTTCCACTGAAAGACTAGGAACCTTCTCAAATGCATTTTCAGAGTCCAAAAAAGTGTTTCTCACTGCAGATATTCACTCAACACAGAGTTTTCATTGGAAGGCCAGAAACGCTCTCAAATGCACTTTCGGAGTCCAAAAAAGTGATTCTTAGTACAGATATTCACTCAACAGAGAGTTTCCACCGAAGGCCAGTAACGCTCACAAATCCACTTTCAGAGTCCCAAAACGTGATTCTCAGCGCAATTATTCACTCAACACAGAGTTTACAGTAGATGGCCAGAAACGCTCTCAACTGCACTTTCAGAGTCCAAAAAAGTGAATCTTACTGCAGATATTCACTCAACACAGAGTTTCCACTGGAAGGCCAGAAACGCTCTCACATGCACTTTCAGAGTCCAAAAAAGTGATTTTTAGTGCAGATATTCACTCAACACAGAGTTTCCACTGGAAGGCCAGAAACTCTCTCAAATACACTTTCAAAGGCCAAAAATTGATTCTCACTGCAGATATTCACTCAACACAGAGTTTACACTGGAAGGCCAGAAACGCTCTCAAATGCACTTTCAGAGTCCAAATGACTGATACTTAGTGCTGATATTCACTCAACACAGAGTTTCCAGGAGAAGGCCAGAAACTCTCTCAAATGCACTTTTGGAGTCCAAAAAAATGATTTTTAGTGCAGATATTCACTCAACACACAGTTTCCACTGGAAGGCCAGAAACTATCTCAAATGAACATTCGGAGTCCAAAAAAGTGATTCTTAGTGCAGATATTCGTTCAACACAGGGTTTCCACTGGAAGGCCAGAAACGCTCTCAAATGCACTTTCTGAGACCAAAAAAGTGATTCTTAGTACAGATATTCACTCAACAGAGAGTTTCCACCCGAAGGCCAGTAACGCTCACAAATCCACTTTCAGAGTCCCAAAACGTGATTCTCAGCGCAATTATTCACTCAACACAGAGTTTACAGTAGATGGCCAGAAACGCTCTCAACTGCACTTTCAGAGTCCAAAAAAGTGAATCTTACTGCAGATATTCACTCAACACAGAGTTTCCACTGGAAGGCCAGAAACGCTCTCACATGCACTTTCAGAGTCCAAAAAAGTGATTTTTAGTGCAGATATTCACTCAACACAGAGTTTCCAGGAGAAGGCCAGAAACTCTCTAAAAAGCACTTTCAGTGTCCAAAAAAGTGATTCTTAGTGCAGATATTCACTCAACACAGAGTTTCCACTGGAAGGCCCGAAACGCTCTCAAATGCACTTTTGGAGTCCAAAAAAGTGATTCTTAGTGCAGATATTCACTCAACACAGAGTTTCCACTGGAAGGCCAGAAACGCTCTCACATGCACTTTCAGAGTCCAAAAAGTGATTTTTAGTGCAGATATTCACTCAACACAGAGTTTCCACTGGAAGGCCAGAAACTCTCTCAAATACACTTTCAAAGGCCAAAAATTGATTCTCACTGCAGATATTCACTCAACACAGAGTTTACACTGGAAGGCCAGAAACGCTCTCAAATGCACTTTCAGAGTCCAAATGACTGATACTTAGTGCTGATATTCACTCAACACAGAGTTTCCAGGAGAAGGCCAGAAACTCTCTCAGAAGCACTTTCTGAGTTCAAAACAGGCATTCTTACTGCAGATATTCACTCAATACAGAGTTTCCAGGAGAATGCTAGGAACGCTCTCAAATGCACTTTCAGAGCCAAAAAGTGATTCTTAATGCAGATATTCACTCAACACAGAGTTTACAGTAGATGGCCAGAAACGCTCTCAACTGCACTTTCAGAGTCCAAAAAGTGATTTTTAGTGCAGATATTCACTCAACACAGAGTTTCCACTGGAAGGCCAGAAACGATCTCAAATGAACATTTGGAGTCCAAAAAGTGATTCTTAGTGCAGATATTCACTCAACACAGAGTTTCCACTGGAAGGCCAGAAACGCTCTCAAATGCACTTTCTGAGACCAAAAAGTGATTCTTAGTACAGATATTCACTCAACAGAGAGTTTCCACCAGAAGGCCAGAAACGCTCACAAATCCACTTTCAGAGTCCCAAAACGTGATTCTCAGTGCAATTATTCACTCAACACAGAGTTTACAGTAAATGGCCAGAAACGCTCTCAACTGCACTTTCAGAGTCCAAAAAGTGAAACTTACTGCAGATATTCACTCAACACAGAGTTTCCACTGGAAGGCCAGAAACGCTCTCAAAAGCACTTTCAGTGTCCAAAAAAGTGATTCTTAGTGCAGATATTCACTCAACACAGAGTTTCCACTGGAAGGCCAGAAACGCTCTCAAATGCACTTTTGGAGTCCAAAAAGTGATTCTTAGTGCAGATATTCACTCAACACAGAGTTTCCACTGAAAGACTAGGAACCTTCTCAAATGCATTTTCAGAGTCCAAAAAAGTGTTTCTCACTGCAGATATTCACTCAACACAGAGTTTTCATTGGAAGGCCAGAAACGCTCTCAAATGCACTTTCGGAGTCCAAAAAAGTGATTCTTAGTACAGATATTCACTCAACAGAGAGTTTCCACCCGAAGGCCAGTAACGCTCACAAATCCACTTTCAGAGTCCCAAAACGTGATTCTCAGCGCAATTATTCACTCAACACAGAGTTTACAGTAGATGGCCAGAAACGCTCTCAACTGCACTTTCAGAGTCCAAAAAAGTGAATCTTACTGCAGATATTCACTCAACACAGAGTTTCCACTGGAAGGCCAGAAACGCTCTCACATGCACTTTCAGAGTCCAAAAAAGTGATTTTTAGTGCAGATATTCACTCAACACAGAGTTTCCACTGGAAGGCCAGAAACTCTCTCAAATACACTTTCAAAGGCCAAAAATTGATTCTCACTGCAGATATTCACTCAACACAGAGTTTACACTGGAAGGCCAGAAACGCTCTCAAATGCACTTTCAGAGTCCAAATGACTGATACTTAGTGCTGATATTCACTCAACACAGAGTTTCCAGGAGAAGGCCAGAAACTCTCTCAGAAGCACTTTCTGAGTTCAAAACAAGGATTCTTACTGCAGATATTCACTCAATACAGAGTTTCCAGGAGAATGCTAGGAACGCTCTCAAATGCACTTTCAGAGCCAAAAAAGTGATTCTTAATGCAGATATTCACTCAACACAGAGTTTACAGTAGATGGCCAGAAACGCTCTCAACTGCACTTTCAGAGTCCAAAAAAGTGATTTTTAGTGCAGATATTCACTCAACACAGAGTTTCCACTGGAAGGCCAGAAACGATCTCAAATGAACATTCGGAGTCCAAAAAGTGATTCTTAGTGCAGATATTCGCTCAACACAGAGTTTCCACTGGAAGGCCAGAAACGCTCTCAAATGCACTTTCTGAGACCAAAAAGTGATTCTTAGTACAGATATTCACTCAACAGAGAGTTTCCACCAGAAGGCCAGAAACGCTCACAAATCCACTTTCAGAGTCCCAAAACGTGATTCTCAGCGCAATTATTCACTCAACACAGAGTTTACAGTAAATGGCCAGAAACGCTCTCAACTGCACTTTCAGAGTCCAAAAAAGTGAAACTTACTGCAGATATTCACTCAACACAGAGTTTCCACTGGAAGGCCAGAAACGCTCTCAAAAGCACTTTCAGTGTCCAAAAAAGTGATTCTTAGTGCAGATATTCACTCAACACAGAGTTTCCACTGGAAGGCCCGAAACGCTCTCAAATGCACTTTTGGAGTCCAAAAAAGTGATTCTTAGTGCAGATATTCACTCAACACAGAGTTTCCACTGGAAGGCCAGAAACGCTCTCACATGCACTTTCAGAGTCCAAAAAAGTGATTTTTAGTGCAGATATTCACTCAACACAGAGTTTCCACTGGAAGGCCAGAAACTCTCTCAAATACACTTTCAAAGGCCAAAAATTGATTCTCACTGCAGATATTCACTCAACACAGAGTTTACACTGGAAGGCCAGAAACGCTCTCAAATGCACTTTCAGAGTCCAAATGACTGATACTTAGTGCTGATATTCACTCAACACAGAGTTTCCAGGAGAAGGCCAGAAACTCTCTCAGAAGCACTTTCTGAGTTCAAAACAGGCATTCTTACTGCAGATATTCACTCAATACAGAGTTTCCAGGAGAATGCTAGGAACGCTCTCAAATGCACTTTCAGAGCCAAAAAAGTGATTCTTAATGCAGATATTCACTCAACACAGAGTTTACAGTAGATGGCCAGAAACGCTCTCAACTGCACTTTCAGAGACCAAAAAGTGATTTTTAGTGCAGATATTCACTCAACACAGAGTTTCCACTGGAAGGCCAGAAACGATCTCAAATGAACATTCGGAGTCCAAAAAACTGATTCTTAGTGCAGATATTCGTTCAACACAGAGTTTCCACTGGAAAGCCAGAAACGCTCTCAAATGCACTTTCAGAGTCCAAAAATTGATTCTCACTGCAGATATTCACTCAACACAGAGTTTTCACTGGAAGGCCAGAAACGCTCTCAAATGCATTTTCAGAGTCCAAAAAAGTGATTTTTACTGCATATACTCAGGCCACACAGAGTTTCCAGTAGAAGGCCAGTAACGCTCTCAAATGAACTTTCTGAGTCCAAAAACGTGATTCTTACTGCAGATATTCACTCAACAAAGAGTTTTCACTGGAAGGCCAGAAAGGCTCTCAAAAGCACTTTCAGTGTCCAAAAAAGTGTTTCTCACTGCAAATATTCACTCAACACAGAGTTTTCATTGGAAGGCCAGAAACGCTCTCAAATGCACTTTCGGAGTCCAAAAAAGTGATTCTTAGTGCAGATATTCACTAAACACAGAGTATCCAATGGAAGGCCTGAAACGCTCTCAAATGCACTTTCAGAGTCCAAAAAAGTGATTCTTAGTGCAGATATTAACTCAACACAGATTTTCCACTGGAAGGCCAGAAACGCTCTCAAATGCACTTTCAGAGTCCAAAAAATTGATTCTTACTACAGATATTCACTAAACACAGAGTTTCCACTGGAAGGCCAGAAACGCTCTCAAATGCACTTTCAGAGTCCAAAAAAGTGATTTTTAGTGCAGATATTCACTCAACACAGAGTTTTCACTGGAAGGCCAGAAACGCCCTCAAATGCATTTTCAGAGTCCAAAAAATTGATTCTTACTGCATATATTCACTCCACACAGAGTTTCCAGTAGGAGGCCAGTAACGCTCTCAAATGCACTTTCAGAGTCCAAAAAATTGATTCTTACTGCATATATTCACTCCACACAGAGTTTCCACTGGAAGGCCCGAAACGCTCTCAAATGCACTTTCGGAGTCCAAAAAATTGATTCTTACTGCAGATATTCACTCAACACAGAGTTTTCACTGGAAGGCCAGAAACGCTCTCAAATGCACTCTCGGATTCCAAAAAAGTGATGCTTAGTGCAGATATTCACTCAACACAGAGTTTCCACTGAAAGGCCAGAAACGCTGTCAAATGCACTTTCAGAGTGCAAAAAAGTCATTTTTAGTGCAGATATTCACTCCACACAGAGTTCCACAAGATTGCCAGAAACGCTCTCAGAAGCACTTTCTGAGTCCAAAAAAGTGTTTCTCACTGCAGATATTCACTCAACACAGAGTTTTCACTGGAAGGCCAGAAACGCTCTCAAATGCACTTTCGGATTCCAAAAAAGTGATGCTTAGTGCAGATATTCACTCAACACAGAGTTTCCACTGAAAGGCCAGAAACGCTCTCAAACGCACTTTCAGAGTCCAGAAATTGATTTTCACTGCAGATATTCACTCAACACAGAATTTTCACTGGAAGGCCAGAAACGCTCTCAAATGCATTTTCAGAGTCCAAAAAATTGATTCTTACTGCATATATTCACTCCACACAGAGTTTCCACTGGAAGGCCCGAAACGCTCTCAAATGATCTTTCGGAGTCCAAAAAAGTGTTTCTCTGCAGATATTCACTCAAAACAGAGTTTCACACTGAAAGGCCAGAAACGCTCTCAAATGCACTTTCTGAGTCCAAACATTGATTCTCACTGCAGATATTCACTCAACACAGAGTTTTCACTGGAAGGCCAGAAACGCCTCTCAAACGCACTTTCAGAGTCCAAAATTGATTCTTACTGCAGATATTCACTCAACACAGAGTTTCAGTGGAAGGCCAGAAACGCTCTCAAATGCATTTTCAGAGTCCAAAAATTGATTCTTACTGCATATATTCACTCCACACAGAGTTTCCACTGAAAGGCCAGTAACGCTCTCAAATGCATTTTTCAGAGTCCAAAAATTGATTCTTACTGCAGATATTCACTCAACACAGATTTTTTTCCACTGGAAGGCCAGAAACGCTCTCAAATGCACTTCCGGAGTCCAAAAAAATTGATTCTACTGCAGATATTCACTCAACACAGAGTTTTCACTGGAAGGCCAGAAACGCTCTCAAATGCACTTTCAGATTCCAAAAAGTGATGCTTAGTGCAGATATTCACTCCAACACAGAGTTTCCACTGGAAGGCCAGAAACGCTCTCAAATGCACTTTCTGAGTCCAAAAAGTCATTCTTACTGCAGATATTCACTCCACACAGAGTTTCCAGTGGAAGGCCAGTAACGCTCTCAAATCAACTTTGGAGTCCAAAAAGTGATTGTTAGTGCAGATATTCACTCAACACAGAGTTTCCACTGGAAGGCCAGAAACGCTCTCAAATGCACTTTCAGAGTCCAAAAAGTGATTGTTAGTGCAGATATTCACTCAACACAGAGTTCCACAAGATTGCCAGAAACTCAGAAGCACTTTCTGAGTCCAAAAAGTGTTTCTTCACAGATATTCTCAGAATTTCCACTTGGAAAGCCAGACTTCAAAACTTTCAGACTTCTTACTGCAGATATTCACTCAACACAGAGTTTTCACTGGAAGGCCAGAAACGCTCTCAAATGCATTTTCAGAGTCCAAAAATTGATTCTTAGTGCATATATTCACTCACACAGAGTTTCCAGTAGAAGGCCAGTAACGCTCTCAAATGAATTTGGAGTCCAAAACGTGATTCTTACTGCAGATATTCACTCAACACAGAGTTTTCACTGGAAGGCCAGAAACGCTCTCAAAAGCACTTTCAGAGTCCAAAATTGATTTTCACTGCAGATATTCACTCAACACAGAGTTTTCACTGAAGGCCAGAAACGCTCTCAAATGCATTTTCAGAGTCCAAAAATTGATTTTACTGCATATATTCACTCCCACACAGAGTTTACAGTAGGAGGCCAGTAACGCTCTCTCAAATGAACTTTTAGAGTCCAAAAAGTGTGATTCTTATGCAGATATTCACTCAACACAGAGTTTACAGTAGATGGCCAGAAACGCTATCAAAGGCACTTTCGAGTCGAAAATAGTGATTTTTAGTGCAGATATTCACTAAAAACAGAGTTTCCACTGAAGGCCAGAAACCTTCTCAAATGAACATTTTTGAGTCCAAAAAAGTGATTCTATTGCAGATATTCACTAAACAAGGAGTTTCCACTGAAAGCCAGAAACGCTCTGAAATGCACTTTCGGAGTCCAAAAAAGTGATTGTTAGTGCAGATATTCACTCAACACAGAGTTTCCACTGGAAGGCCAGAAACGCCTCAAATGCATTTTCAGAGTCCAAAAATTGATTCTTAGTGCATATATTCACTCAACACAGAGTTTCAGTAGAAGGCCAGTAACGCTCTCAAATGAACTTTTGGAGTCCAAAAAAGTGATTCTTAGTGCAGATATTCACTCTACACAGAGTTTCCACTGAAAGGCTAGGAACCTTCTCAAATGCATTTTCAGAGTCCAAAAAAGTGATTGTTAGTGCATATATTTACTCCACACAGAGTTTTCACTAGGAGGCCAGTAACGCTCTCAAATGAACTTTTAGAGTCCAAAAGTGTGATTCTTAGTGCAGATATTCACTCAACACAGAGTTTACAGTAGATGGCCAGAAACGCTATCAAATGCACTTTCGGAGTCCAAAATAGTGATTTTTAGTGCAGATATTCACTCAAAACAGAGTTTTGAAGGCCAGAAACGCTCTCAAATGAACATTTGGAGTCCAAAAAGTGATTCTTAGTGCAGATATTCACTCAAAACAGAGTTTTCACTTTCACTTTCGAGTCCAAAAAGTGATTCTTAGTGCAGATATTCACTCAACACAGAGTTTACAGTAGATGGCCAGAAACGCTCTCAAATGAACTTTCAGAGTCCAAAAGTGATTCTTAGTGCAGATATTCACTCAACACAGAGTTTTCACTGGAAGGCCCGAAACGCTCTCAAATGCACTTTGAGTCCAAAAAATGATTGTTAGTGCAGATATTCACTCAACACAGAGTTCCACAAGATTGCCAGAAACGCTCTCAGAAGCACTTTCTGAGTCCAAAAAGTGTTTCTCACTGCAGATATTCACTCAACACAGAGTTTTCACTGGAAGGCCAGAAACGCTCTCAAATGCACTTTCAGATTCCAAAAAGTGATGCTTAGTGCAGATATTCACTCAACACAGAGTTTCCACTGGAAGGCCAGAAACGCTCTCAAATGCATTTTCAGAGTCCAGAAATTGATTTTCACTGCAGATATTCACTCAACACAGAGTTTTCACTGGAAGGCCAGAAACGCTCTCAAATGCATTTTCAGAGTCCAAAAAATTGATTCTTACTGCATATATTCACTCCACACAGAGTTTCCACTGGAAGGCCCGAAACGCTCTCAAATGCACTTTCGGAGTCCAAAAAAGTGTTTCTCACTGCAGATATTCACTCAAAACAGAGTTTCCACTGGAAGGCCAGAAACGCTCTCAAATGCACTTTCTGTGTCCAAAAAGTGATTCTTAGTGCAGATATTCACTCAACACAGAGTTTCCACTGAAAGGCCAGAAACGCTCTCAAATGCACTTTCAGAGTCCAAAAATTGATTCTCACTGCAGATATTCACTCAACACAGAGTTTCCAGTAGAAGGCCAGTAACGCTCAAATGAACTTTTGGAGTCCAAAAAGTGATTCTTAGTGCAAATATTCACTCAACACAGAGTTTTCACTGAAAGGCTAGGAACCTTCTCAAATGCATTTTTCAGAGTCCAAAAATTGATTCTTAGTGCATATATTCACTCCACACAGAGTTTCCAGTAGGAGGCCAGTAACGCTTTCTCAAATGAACTTCAGAGTCCAAAAAATTGATTCTTACTGCAGATATTCACTCAACACAGAGTTTCCACTGGAAGGCCCGGAACGTTCTCAAATGCATTTCGGAGTCCAAAAATTGATTCTTACTGCAGATATTCACTCAACACAGAGTTTCCACTGAAGGAGGCCAGAAACGCTCTCAAATGAACTTTTAGAGTCCAAAAGTGTGATTCTTAGTGCAGATATTCACTCAACACAGAGTTTCCAGTGATGGCCAGAAACGCTATCAAATGCACTTTCAGAGTGCAAATAGTGATTTTTAGTGCAGATATTCACTAAACACAGAGTTTCCAGTAGAAGGCCAGTAACGCTCTCAAATGAACTTTTGGAGTCCAAAAAATGATTTCTTAGTGCAGATATTCACTCAAAACAGAGTTTCCACTGGAAGGCCAGAAACGCTCTCAAATGCACTTTCAGAGTCCAAAAATGATTCTTAGTGCAGATATTCACTCAACACAGAGTTTACAAGATGGCCAGAAACGCTCTCAAATGAACTTTTCTGAGTCCAAAAGTGATTGTTACTGCAGATATTCACTCCACACAGAGTTTTCACTGGAAGGCCAGAAACGCTCTCAAATGAACAGAGTCCAAAAATGATTGTTAGTGCAGATATTCACTCAACACAGAGTTTCCCACTGGAAGGCCAGAAACGCTCTCAAATGCACTTTCAGAGTCCAAAAAGTGATTCTTAGTGCAGATATTCACTCAACACAGAGTTTTCACTGGAAGGCCAGAAACGCTCTCAAATGCACTCTTGGAGTCCAAAAGTGATTCTTAGTGCAGATATTCACTCAACACAGAGTTTTCACTGAAAGGCCAGAAACGCTCTCAAATTCACTTTCAGAGTCCAAAAGTGATTTTAGTGCAGATATTCACTCAACACAGAGTTTCACTGAAAGGCCAGAAACGCTCTCAAAAGCACTTTCAGAGTCCAAAAAAAGTGATGCTTAGTGCATATTCACTCAACACATAGTTTACAGTGGAAGGACAGAAACCTTCTCAAAAGCACTTTCTGAGTCCAAAAATGCTTAGTGCAGATATTCTCAACACTAGTTTACAGATATTCACTCAAATGCATTTTCAGAGTCCAAAAATTGATTCACTACAGATATTCACTAAACGCTCTCAAATGCACTTTCGAGTCCAAAGGTGATTGTTAGTGCAGATATTCACTCAACACAGAGTTTTACAAGATTGCCAGAAACGCTCTCAGAAGCACTTTCTGAGTCCAAAATTGATTTTCACTGCAGATATTCACTCAACACAGAGTTTTCACAAGAAGGCCAGAAACGCTCTCAAAAGCACTTTTGGAGTCCAAAAATTGATGCTTAGTGCAGATATTCACTCAACACATAGTTTACAGTAGATGGCAGGAAACCTTCTCAAATGCACTTTCAGAGTCCAAAAATTGATTGCTACTACAGATATTCACTAAACACAGAGTTTCCACTGGAGGCCAGAAACGCTGTCAAATGCACTTTCAGAGTCCAAAAGTGATTCTTACTACAGATATTCACTCACACAGAGCTTCCAGTAGAAGGCCAGAAACGCTCGAATGCACTTTGAGAGTCCAAAAAAATTGATTCTTAGTACAGATATTCACTCAACACAGAGTTTCCACTGGAAGGCCAGAACGCTCTCAAATACACTTTCAGAGTCCAAAAAGTGATTCTTAGTGCAGATATTCACTCAACACAGAGTTTCCACTGAAAGGCCAGAACGCTCAAATGCACTTTTTGGAGTCCAAAAAGTGATTCTAGTGCAGATATTCCCTCAACACAGAGTTTTCACTGGAAGGCCAGAACGCTCTCAAATGCACTTTGGAGTCCAAAAAAGTGATTCTTAGTGCAGATATTCACTCAACACAGAGTTTCCACTGAAAGGCCAGAAACGCTCTCAAATGCACTTTCAGAGTCCAAAAAGTGATGCTTAGTGCAGATATTCACTCAACACATAGTTTACAGTGGATGGCCAGAAACGCTCTCAGAAGCACTTTCTGAGTCCAAAAAAGTGATGCTTAGTGCAGATATTCACTCAACACATAGTTTACAGTAGATGGACAGACACCTTCTCAAATGCATTTTCAGAGTCCAAAAAAATTGATTCTTACTACAGATATTCACTAAACACAGTGGAAGGCCAAAAACTCTCAAATGCACTGAGTCCAAAAGTGATTGTTAGTGCAGATATTCACTCAACACAGAGTTTCCACTGAAAGCTGTGAAACGCTCTCAAACGCACTTTCAGAGTCCAAAAAGTGATTCTCACTGCAGATATTCACTCAACACAGAGTTTCCACTGAAAGGCCAGAAACGCTCTCAAACGCACTCTCAGAGTCCAAAAATTGATTCTCACTGCAAATATTCACTCAACACAGAGTTTTCACTGGAAGGCCAGAATCGCTCTCAAATGCATTTACAGAGTCCAAAAAATTGATTGTTAGTGCAGATATTCACTCCACACAGAGTTTCCAGTAGGAGGCCAGTAACGCTCTCAAATGAACTTTTGGAGTCCAAACGTGTGAATCTTAGTGCAGATATTCACTCAACACAGATTTTCCACTGGAAGGCCAGAAACGCTCTCAAATGCACTTTCAGAGTCCAAAAATTGATTCTTAGTGCAGATATTCACTCAACACAGTTTTCACTGAAAGGCCAAAAACGCCTCAAATGCACTTTTGGAGTCCAAAAGGGATTCTTAGTGCAGATATTCACTCAACACAGAGTTTTCACTGGAAGGCCAGAAACGCTCTCAAATGCACTTTCGGAGTCCAAAAAAGTGATTCTTAGTGCAGATATTCACTCAACACAGAGTTTCCACTGGAAGGCCAGAAAGCTCTCAAATGATCTGTCGGAATCCAAAAAAGTGATTCTTAGTGCAGATATTCGTTCAACACAGAGTTTCCACTGGAAAGCCAGAAACGCTCTCAAATGCACTTTCAGAGTCCAAAAATTGATTCTCACTGCAGGTATTCACTCAACACAGAGTTTTCACTGGAAGACCAGAAACGCTCTCAAATGCATTTTCAGAGTCCAAAAAATTGATTGTTAGTGCAGATATTCACTCCACACAGAGTTTCCAGTAGGAGGCCAGTAACGCTCTCAAATGAACTTTTGGAGTCCAAAAGTGTGAATCTTAGTGCAGATATTCACTCAACACAGATTTTCCACTGGAAAGCCAGAAACGCTCTCAAATGCACTTTCAGAGTCCAAAAATTGATTCTCACTGCAGGTATTCACTCAACACAGAGTTTCCACTGGAAGGCCAGAAACGCTCTCAAATGCATTTTCAGAGTCCAAAAAATTGATTGTTAGTGCAGATATTCACTCCACACAGAGTTTCAGTAGTAGGCCAGTAACGCTCTCAAATGAACTTTTGGAGTCCAAAGTGTGAATCTTAGTGCAGATATTCACTCCAACACAGATTTTCCACTGGAAAGCCAGAAACGCTCTCAAATGCACTTTCAGAGTCCAAAATTGATTCTCACTGCAGATATTCACTCAACACAGAGTTTTCACTGGAAGGCCAGAAACGCTCTCAAATGCATTTTCAGAGTCCAAAAAATTGATTGTTAGTGCAGATATTCACTCCACACAGAGTTTCCAGTAGGAGGCCAGTAACGCTCTCAAATGAACTTTTGGAGTCCAAAAGTGTGAATCTTAGTGCAGATATTCACTCAACACAGATTTTCCACTGGAAGGCCAGAAACGCTCTCAAATGCACTTTCAGAGTACAAAAAATTGATACTTACTGCAGATATTCACTCAACACAGAGTTTCCACTGGAAGGCCAGAAACGCTCTCAAATGCACTTTCAGAGTCCAAAAATTGATTCTCACTGCAGATATTCGCTCAACACAGAGTTTTCAATGGAAGGCCCGAAACGCTCTCAAATGCACTTTTGGAGTCCAAAAAAGTGATTCTTAGTGCAGATATTCACTCAACACAGAGTTTTCACTGGAAGGCCAGAAACGCTCTCAAATGAACTTTCGGAGTCCAAAGAAGTGATTTTTAGTGCAGATATTCAGTAAACACAGAGTTTCCACTGGAAGGCCAGAAAGCTCTCAAATGATCTGTCGGAATCCAAAAAAGTGATTCTTAGTGCAGATATTCGTTCAACACAGAGTTTCCACTGAAAGGTTAGGAACGCTCTCAAATGCACTTTCAGAGTCCAAAAGAGTGATTCTTAGTGGAGATATTCACTCAACACAGATTTTCCACTGGAAGGCCAGAAACGCTCACAAATGCACTTTCAGAGTCCAAAAAATTGTTTCTTACTACAGATATTCACTAAACACAGAGTTTCCACTGGAAGGCCAGAAACGCTCTCAAATGCACTTTCAGAGTCCAAAAAATTGATTCTTACTACAGACATTCACTCCACACAGAGCTTCCAGTAGAAGGCCAGAAACGCTCTGAAATGCACATTGAGAGTCCAAAAAATTGATTCTTACTACAGATATTCACTCAACACAGAGCTTCCACTGGAAGGCCAGAAACGCTCTCAAATACACGTTCAGAGTCCAAAAAAGTCATTTTTAGTGCAGATATTCACTCAACACAGAGTTTTCACAAGAAGGCCAGAAACGCTCTGAAATACACTTTCAGAGTCCAAAAAAGTGATTCTCACTGCAGATATTCACTCAACACAGAGTTTCCACTGGAAAGCCAGAAACGCTCTCAAATGCACTTTCAGAGTCCAAAAATTGATTTTCACTGCAGATATTCACTCAACACAGAGTTTTCACAAGAAGGCCAGAAAGGCTCTCAAATGCACTTTCAGAGTCCAAAAAAGTGATGCTTAGTGCAGATATTCACTCAACACATAGTTTACAGTGGATGGCCAGAAACGCTCTCAAAGGCACTTTCGGAGTCCAAAAAAGTGATGCTTAGTGCAGATATTCACTCAACACATAGTTTACAGTAGATGGACAGAAACCATCTCAAATGCACTTTCAGAGTCCACAAAATTGATTCTTACTACAGATATTCACTCAACACAGAGTTTCCACTGGAAGGCCAGAAACGCTCTCAAATGCACTTTCAGAGTCCAAAAATTGATTTTCACTGCAGATATTCACTCAACACAGAGTTTTCACTGGAAGGCCAGAAACGCTCTCAAATGCATTTTCAGAGTCCAAAAAGTGATTGTTAGTGGAGATATTCACTCACACAGAGTTTCCACTGGAAGGCCAGAAACGCTCTCAAATGCACTTTCAGAGTCCAAAAAGTGATTTTTAGTGCAGATATTCACTGAACACAGAGTTTCCAATGGAAGGCCTGAAACGCTCTCAAATGAACTTTCGGTGTCCAAAAAGTGATTTTTAGTGCAGATATTCACTAAACACAGAGTTTCCACTGGAAGGCCAGAAACGCTCTCAAATGCACTTTCAGAGTCCAAAATTTGATTCTTACTACAGACATTCACTCCACACAGAGCTTTCAGTAGAAGGCCAGACAAGCTCTCAAATGCACTTTGAGAGTCCAAAAATTGATTCTTACTACAGATATTCACTCAACACAGAGTTTCCACTGGAAGGCCAGAAACGCTGTCAAATTCACTTTCAGAATCCAAAAAATTGATTCTTACTACAGATATTCACTCCTCACAGAGCTTCCAGTAGAAGGCCAGAAACGCTCTCAAATGCACTTTGAGAGTCCAAAAAATTGATTCTTACTACAGATATTCACTCAACACAGAGTTTCCACTGGAAGGCCAGAAACGCTCTCAAATACACTTTCAGAGTTCAAAAAAAAGTGATTCTTAGTGCAGATATTCACTCAACACAGAGTTTCCACTGGAATGCCCGAAACGCTCTCAAATGCACTTTTGGAGTCCAAAAAAGTGATTCTTAGTGCAGATGTTCACTCAACACATGGTTTTCATTGGAAGGCCAGAAACGCTCTCAAATGCACTTTCGGATTCCAAAAAAGTGATTCTCACTGCAGATATTCACTCAACACAGAGTTTTCACTGGAAGGCCAGAAACGCTCTCAAATGCATTTTCAGAGTCCAAAAAAGTGATTGTTAGTGGAGATATTCACTCCACACAGGGTTTCCACTGGAAGGCCAGAAACGCTCTCAAATGCACTTTCAGAGTCCAAAAAAGTGATTCTTAGTGCAGATATTCACTCAACACAGAGTTTCCACTGGAAAGCCAGAAACGCTCTCAAATGCACTTTCAGAGTCCAAAAATTCATTCTCACTGCAGATATTCACTAAACACAGAGTTTCCACTGGAAGGCCAGAAAGCTCTCAAATGATCTTTCGGAGTCCAAAAAATTGATTGTTAGTGCAGATATTCACTCCACACAGAGTTTCAGTAGGAGGCCAGTAACGCTCTCAAATGAACTTTTGGAGTCCAAAAGTGTGAATCTTAGTGCAGATATTCACTCAACACAGATTTTCCACTGGAAGGCCAGAAACGTTCTCAAATGCACTTTCAGAGTACAAAAATTGATTCTTACTGCAGATATTCACTCAACACAGAGTTTCCACTGGAAGGCCCAAACGCTCTCAAATGCACTTTCAGAGTCCAAAAATTGATTCTCACTGCAGATATTCACTCAACACAGAGTTTCCACTGGAAGGCCAGAAACGCTCTGAAATGCACTTTCAGAGTCCAAAATTGATTTTCACTGCAGATATTCACTCAACACAGAGTTTTCACTGGAAGGCCAGAAACGCTCTCAAATGCATTTTCAGAGTCCAAAAAGTGATTGTTAGTGGAGATATTCACTCCACACAGGGTTTCCACTGGAAGGCCAGAAAACGCTCTCAAATGCACTTTCAGAGTCCAAAAAAAGTGATTCTCACTGCAGATATTCACTCAACACAGAGTTTCCACTGGAAAGCCAGAAACGCTCTCAAATGCACTTTCAGAGTCCAAAATTGATTTTCACTGCAGATATTCACTCAACACATAGTTTTCACAAGAAGGCCAGAAACGCTCTCAAAGGCACTTTCGGAGTCCAAAAAAGTGATGCTTAGTGCAGATATTCACTCAACACATAGTTTACAGTAGATGGACAGAAACCATCTCAAATGCACTTTCAGAGTCCAAAAAATTGTCTTACTGCAGATATTCACTCAACACAGAGTTTCCACTGGAAAGCCAGAAACGCTCTCAAATGCACTTTCAGAGTCCAAAAATTGATTTTCACTGCAGATATTCACTCAACACAGAGTTTTCACTGGAAGGCCAGAAACGCTCTCAAATGCACTTTTGGAGTCCAAAAAAGTGATTCTTAGTGCAGATATTTCCTCAACACAGAGTTTTTACTGGAAGGCCAGAAACGCTCTCAAATGCACTTTCGGAGTCCAAAAAAGTGATTCTTAGTGCAGATATTCACTCAACACAGAGTTTCCACTGAAAGGCCAGAAACGCTCTCAAACGCACTTTCAGAGTCCAAAAAAGTGATTCTCACTGCAGATATTCACTCAACACAGAGTTTCCACTGGAAAGACAGAAACGCTCTCAAATGTACTTTCAGAGTCCAAAAATTGATTCTCACTGCAGATATTCACTCAACACAGAGTTTTCACTGGAAGGCCAGAAACGCTCTCAAATGCATTTTCAGAGTCCAAAAAATTGATTGTTAGTGCAGATATTCACTCCACACAGAGTTTCCAGTAGGAGGCCAGTAACGCTCTCAAATGAACTTTTGGAGTACAAAAGTGTGAATCTTAGTGCAGATATTCACTCAACACAGATTTTCCACTGGAAGGCCAGAAACGTTCTCAAATGCACTTTCAGAGTACAAAAAATTGATTCTTACTGCAGATATTCACTCAACACAGAGTTTCCACTGGAAGGCCCGAAACGCTCTCAAATGCACTTTCAGAGTCCAAAAATTGATTCTCACTGCAGATATTCGCTCAACACAGAGTTTTCATTGGAAGGCCAGAAACGCTCTCAGAAGCACTTTCTGAGTCCAAAAAAGTGATTCTTAGTGCAGATATTCACTCAACACAGAGTTCCACAAGAAGGCCAGAAACGCTCTCAGAAGCACTTTCGGAGTCCAAAAAAGTGATGCTTAGTGCAGATATTCACTCAACACATAGTTTACAGTGGATGGCCAGAAACCTTCTCAAATGCACTTTCAGAGTCCAAAAAATTGATTCTTCCTACAGATATTCACTCAACACAGAGTTTCCACTGGAAGGCCCGAAACGCTCTCAAATGCACTTTCAGAGTCCAAAAATTGATTCTCACTGCAGATATTCGCTCAACACAGAGTTTTCATTGGAAGGCCAGAAACGCTCTCAGAAGCACTTTCTGAGTCCAAAAAAGTGATTCTTAGTGCAAATATTCACTCAACACAGAGTTCCACAAGAAGGCCAGAAACGCTCTCAGAAGCACTTTCGGAGTCCAAAAAAGTGATGCTTAGTGCAGATATTCACTCAACACATAGTTTACAGTGGATGGCCAGAAACCTTCTCAAATGCACTTTCAGAGTCCAAAAAATTGATTCTTCCTACAGATATTCACTCAACACAGAGTTTCCACTGGAAGGCCAGAAACGCTCTCAAATGCACTTTCAGAGTCCAAAAATTGATTTTCACTGCAGATATTCACTCAACGGAGAGTTTTCACTGGAAGGCCAGAAACGCTCTCAAATGCACTTTCAGAGTCCAAAATTGATTTTCACTGCATATATTCACTCAACACAGAGTTTTCACTGGAAGGCCAGAAACGCTCTCAAACGCACTTTCAGAGTCCAAAAAAGTGATTGTTAGTGGAGATATTCACTCCACACAGAGTTTCCACTGGAAGACCAGAAACGCTCTCAAATACACTTTCAGAGTCCAAAAAGTAATTCTTAGTGCAGATATTCACTCAACACAGAGTTTTCACTGGAAGGCCCGAACGCTCTCAAATGCACTTTTGGAGTCCCAAAAGTGATTCTTAGTGCAGATATTCACTCAACACAGAGATTTCACTGGAAGGCCAGAAACGCTCTCAAATGCACTGGAGTCCAAAAAGTGATTCTTTGTGCAGATATTCACTCAACACAGAGTTTCCACTGAAAGGCCAGAAACGCTCTCAAACGCACTTTCAGAGTCCAAAAAGTGATTCTCACTGCAGATATTCACTCAACACAGAGTTTCCACTGGAAAGCCAGAAACGCTCTCAAATGCACTTTCAGAGTCCAAAAATTGATTTTCACTGCAGATATTCACTCAACACATAGTTTTCACAATAAGGCCAGAAACGCTCTCAAAGGCACTTTGAGTCCAAAAGTGATGCTTAGTGCAGATATTCACTCAACACATAGTTTACAGTAGATGGACAGAAACCATCTCAAATGCACTTTCAGAGTCAAAAAATTGTCTTACTGCAGATATTCACTCAACACAGAGTTTCCACTGGAAACCCAGAAACGCTCTCAAATGCACTTTCAGAGTCCAAAAATTGATTTTCACTGCAGATATTCACTCAACACAGAGTTTTCACTGGAAGGCCAGAAACGCTCTCAAATGCACTTTTGGAGTCCAAAAAGTGATTCTTAGTGCAGATATTTCATCAACACAGAGTTTTCACTGGAAGGCCAGAAACGCTCTCAAATGCACTTTCGAGTCCAAAAAGTGATTCTTAGTGCAGATATTCACTCAACACAGAGTTTCCACTGAAAGGCCAGAAACGCTCTCAAACGCACTTTCAGAGTCCAAAAAGTGATTCTCACTGCAGATATTCACTCAACACAGAGTTTCACTGGAAAGCCAGAAACGCTCTCAAATGTACTTTCAGAGTCCAAAAATTGATTCTCACTGCAGATATTCACTCAACACAGAGTTTTCACTGGAAGGCCAGAAACGCTCTCAAATGCATTTTCAGAGTCCAAAAATTGATTGTTAGTGCAGATATTCACTCCACACAGAGTTTCAGTAGGAGGCCAGTAACGCTCTCAAATGAACTTTTGGAGTCCAAAGTGTGAATCTTAGTGCAGATATTCACTCAACACAGATTTTCCACTGGAAAGCCAGAAACGCTCTCAAATGCACTTTCAGAGTACAAAAATTGATTCTTACTGCAGATATTCACTCAACTCAGAGTTTCCACTGGAAGGCCAGAAATGCTCTCAAATGCACTTTCAGAGTCCAAAAATTGATTCTCACTGCAGATATTCGCTCAACACAGAGTTTTCACTGGAAGGCCAGAAACGCTCTCAAATGCATTTTCAGAGTCCAAAAAAGTGATTGTTAGTGGAGATATTCACTCCACACAGAGTTTCCAGTAGAAGGTCAGTAACGCTCTCAAATGCACTTTCAGAGTCCAAAAAAGTGATTTTTAGTGCAGATATTCACTGAACACAGAGTTTCCAATGGAAGGCCTGAAACGCTCTCAAATGAACTTTCGGTGTCCAAAAAAGTGATTTTTAGTGCAGATATTCACTAAACACAGAGTTTCCACTGGAAGGCCAGAAACGCTCTCAAATGCACTTTCAGAGTCCAAAAATTTGATTCTTACTACAGACATTCACTCCACACAGAGCTTTCAGTAGAAGGCCAGACAAGCTCTCAAATGCACTTTGAGAGTCCAAAAAATTGATTCTTACTACAGATATTCACTCAACACAGAGTTTCCACTGGAAGGCCAGAAACGCTCTCAAATACACCTTTTCAGAGTCCAAAAAAGTCATTTTTAGTGCAGATATTCACTCAACACAGAGTTTTCACTAGAAGGCCAGAAACGCTGTCAAATGCACTTTCGGAGTCCAAAAAATTGATTCTTTCTACAGATATTCACTAAACACAGAGTTTCCACTGGAAGGCCAGAAACGCTGTCAAATTCACTTTCAGAGTCCAAAAAATTGATTCTTACTACAGATATTCACTCCACACAGAGCTTCCAGTAGAAGGCCAGAAACGCTCTCAAATACACTTTCAGAGTTCAAAAAAGTGATTCTTAGTGCAGATATTCACTAAACACAGAGTTTCCACTGGAAGGCCAGAAACGCTGTCAAATTCACTTTCAGAGTACAAAAAATTGATTCTTACTACAGATATTCACTCAACACAGAGTTTCCACTGGAAGGCCAGAAACGCTCTCAAATACACTTTCAGAGTTCAAAAAAGTGATTCTTAGTGCAGATATTCACTCAACACAGAGTTTCCACTGGAATGCCCGAAACGCTCTCAAATGCACTTTTGGAGTCCAAAAAAGTGATTCTTAGTGCAGATATTCACTCAACACATGGTTTTCACAAGAAGGCCAGACAAGCTCTCAAATGCACTTTGAGAGTCCAAAAAAGTGATTCTCACTGCAGATATTCACTCAACACAGAGTTTCCACTGGAAAGCCAGAAACGCTCTCAAATGCACTTTCAGAGTCCAAAAATTGATTCTCACTGCAGATATTCACTCAACACAGAGTTTTCACTGGAAGGCCAGAAACGCTCTCAAATACATTTTCAGAGTCCATAAAATTGATTGTTAGTGCAGATATTCACTCCACACAGAGTTTCAGTAGGAGGCCCGTAACGCTCTCAAATGAACTTTTGGAGTCAAAAGTGTGAATCTTAGTGCAGATATTCACTCAACACAGATTTTCCACTGGAAGGCCAGAAACGTTCTCAAATGCACTTTCAGAGTACAAAAAATTGATTCTTACTGCAGATATTGACTCAACACAGAGATTTCACTGGAAGGCCAGAAACGCTCTCAAATGCACTTTCGGAGTCCAAAAAAGTGATTCTTAGTGCAGATATTCACTCAACACAGAGTTTCCACTGAAAGGCCAGAAACGCTCTCAAACGCACTTTCAGAGTCCAAAAAGTGATTCTCACTGCAGATATTCACTCAACACAGAGTTTCCACTGGAAAGCCAGAAACGCTCTCAAATGCATTTTCAGAGTCCAAAAATTGATTTTCACTGCAGATATTCACTCAACACAGAGTTTTCACAGGAAGGCGAGAAAGGCTCTCGAATGCACTTTCTGAGTCCAAAAAAGTGATGGTAGTGCAGATATTCACTCAACACATAGTTTACAGTGGATGGCCAGAAACGCTCTCAAAGGCACTTTCGGAGTCCAAAAAGTGATGCTTAGTGCAGATATTCACTCAACACATAGTTTACAGTAGATGGACAGAAACCTTCTCAAATGCACTTTCAGAGTCCAAAAAATTGATTCTTCCTACAGATATTCACTCAACACAGAGTTTCCACTGGAAGGCCAGAAACGCTCTCAAATGCACTTTCAGAGTCCAAAAATTGATTTTCACTGCAGATATTCACTCAACACAGAGTTTTCACTGGAAGGCCAGAAACGCTCTCAAATGCTTTTCAGAGTCCAAAAAGTGATTGTTAGTGGAGATATTCACTCACACAGAGTTTCCACTGGAAGACCAGAAACGCTCTCAAATACACTTTCAGAGTCTAAAAAGTAATTCTTAGTGCAGATATTCACTCAACACAGAGTTTCCACTGGAAGGCCCGAAACGCTCTCAAATGCACTTTTGGAGTCCAAAAAAGTGATTCTTAGTGCAGATATTTCCTCAACACAGAGTTTTCACTGGAAGGCCAGAAACGTTCTCAAATGCACTTTCAGAGTACAAAAAATTGATTCTTACTGCAGATATTGACTCAACACAGAGATTTCACTGGAAGGCCAGAAACGCTCTCAAACGCACTTTCAGAGTCCAAAAAAGTGATGCTTAGTGCAGATATTCACTCAACACATAGTTTACAGTGGAAGGCCAGAAACGCTCTCAAATGCACCTTCGGAGTCCAAAAAAGTGATTCTTAGTGCAGATATTCACTCAACACAGAGTTTCCACTGGAAGGCCAGAAACGCTCTCAAACGCACTTTCAGAGTCCAAAAAAGTGATTCTCACTGCAGATATTCACTCAACACAGAGTTTTCACAAGAAGGCGAGAAAGGCTCTCAAATGCACTTTCTGAGTCCAAAAAAGTGATTCTCACTGCAGATATTCACTCAACACAGAGTTTCCACTGGAAGGCCAGAAACGCTCTCAAATGCACTTTTGGAGTCCAAAAAAGTGATTCTTAGTGCAGATATTTCCTCAACACAGAGTTTTCACTGGAAGGCCAGAAACGTTCTCAAATGCACTTTCGGAGTCCAAAAAAGTGATTCTTAGTGCAGATATTCACTCAACACAGAGATTTCACTGGAAGGCCAGAAACGCTCTCAAACGCACTTTCAGAGTCCAAAAAAGTGATTCTCACTGCAGATATTCACTCAACACAGAGTTTCCACTGGAAAGCCAGAAACGCTCTCAAATGTACTTTCAGAGTCCAAAAATTGATTCTCACTGCAGATATTCACTCAACACAGAGTTTTCACTGGAAGGCCAGAAACGCTCTCAAATGCATTTTCAGAGTCCAAAAAATTGATTGTTAGTGCAGATATTCACTCCACACAGAGTTTCCACTGGAAGGCCAGTAACGCTCTCAAATGCACTTTCAGAGTCCAAAAATTGATTCTCACTGCAGATATTCGCTCAACACAGAGTTTTCACTGGAAGGCCAGAAACGCTCTCAAATGCATTTTCAGAGTCCAAAAAAGTGATTGTTAGTGGAGATATTCACTCCACACAGAGTTTCCAGTAGAAGGTCAGTCACGCTCTCAAATGCACTTTCAGAATCCAAAAAAGTGATTTTTAGTGCAGATATTCACTGAACCCAGAGTTTCCAATGGAAGGCCTGAAACGCTCTCAAATGAACTTTCGGTGTCCGAAAAAGTGATTTTTAGTGCAGATATTCACTAAACACAGAGTTTCCACTGGAAGGCCAGAAACGCTCTCAAATGCACTTTCAGAGTCCAAAAATTTGATTCTTACTACAGACATTCACTCCACACAGAGCTTTCAGTAGAAGGCCAGACAAGCTCTCAAATGCACTTTGAGAGTCCAAAAAATTGATTCTTACTACACATATTCACTCAACACAGTTTCCACTGGAAGGCCAGAAACGCTCTCAAATACACTTTCAGAGTCCAAAAAAGTCATTTTTAGTGCAGATATTCACTCAACACAGAGTTTTCACTAGAAGGCCAGAAACGCTCTCAAAAGCACTTTCAGAGTCCAAAAAATTGATTCTTTCTACAGATATTCACTCAACACAGAGTTTCCACTGGAATGCCCGAAACGCTCTCAAATGCACTTTTGGAGTCCAAAAAAGTGATTCTTAGTGCAGATATTCACTCAACACATGGTTTTCACTGGAAGGCCAGAAACGCTCTCAAATGCACTTTCGGATTCCAAAAAAGTGATTCTTAGTGCAGATATTCACTTAACACAAAGTTTCCACTGAAAGGCCAGAAACGCTCTCAAACGCACTTTCAGAGTCCAAAAATTTGATTCTCACTGCAGATATTCACACCACACAGAGTTTCCAGTAGACGGTCAGTCACGCTCTCAAATGCACTTTCAGAGTCCAAAAAAGTGATTTTTAGTGCAGATATTCACTGAACACAGAGTTTCCAATGGAAGGCCTGAAACGCTCTCAAATGAACTTTCGGTGTCAAAAAAGTGATTTTTAGTGCAGATATTCACTAAACACAGAGTTTCCACTGGAAGGCCAGAAACGCTCTCAAATGCACTTTCAGAGTCCAAAAATTTGATTCTTACTACAGACATTCACTCCACACAGAGCTTTCAGTAGAAGGCTAGACAAGCTCTCAAATGCACTTTGAGAGTCCAAAAAATTGATTCTTACTACAGATATTCACTCAACATAGAGTTTCCACTGGAAGGCCAGAAACGTTCTCAAATACACTTTCAGAGTCCAAAAAAGTCATTTTTAGTGCAGATATTCACTCAACACAGAGTTTTCACTAGAAGGCCAGAAACGCTCTCAAATGCACTTTCAGAGTCCAAAAAAGTGATTCTCACTGCAGATATTCACTCAACACAGAGTTTCCACTGGAAAGCCAGAAACGCTCTCAAATGTACTTTCAGAGTCCAAAAATTGATTCTCACTGCAGATATTCACTCAACACAGAGTTTTCACTGGAAGGCCAGAAACGCTCTCAAATGCATTTTCAGAGTCCAAAAATTGATTGTTAGTGCAGATATTCACTCCACACAGAGTTTCCACTGGGAGGCCAGTAACGCTCTCAAATGAACTTTTGGAGTCCAAAAGTGTGAATCTTAGTGCAGATATTCACTCAACACAGATTTTCCACTGGAAAGCCAGAAACGCTCTCAAATGCACTTTCAGAGTACAAAAAATTGATTCTTACTGCAGATATTCACTCAACACAGAGTTTCCACTGGAAGGCCAGAAACGCTCTCAAATGCACTTTCAGAGTCCAAAAAATTGATTCTCACTGCAGATATTCGCTCAACACAGAGTTTTCACTGGAAGGCCAGAAACGCTCTCAAATGCATTTTCAGAGTCCAAAAAAGTGATTGTTAGTGGAGATATTCACTCCACACAGAGTTTCCAGTAGAAGTTCAGTCACGCTCTCAAATGCACTTTCAGAGTCCAAAAAGTGATTTTTAGTGCAGATATTCACTGAACACAGAGTTTCCAATGGAAGGCCTGAAACGCTCTCAAATGAACTTTCAGTGTCCAAAAAGTGATTTTAGTGCAGATATTCACTAAACACAGAGTTTCCACTGGAAGGCCAGAAACGCTCTCAAATGCACTTTCAGAGTCCAAAAATTTGATTCTTACTACAGACATTCACTCACACAGAGCTTTCAGTAGAAGGCCAGACAAGCTCTCAAATGCACTTTGAGAGTCCAAAAATTGATTCTTACTACAGATATTCACTCAACATAGAGTTTCCACTGGAAGGCCAGAAACGCTCTCAAATACACTTTCAGAGTCCAAAAAAGTCATTTTTAGTGCAGATATTCACTCAACACAGAGTTTTCACTAGAAGGCCAGAAACGCTCTCAAATGCACTTTCAGAGTCCAAAAAATTGATTCTTTCTACAGATATTCACTAAACACAGAGTTTCCACTGGAAGGCCAGAAACGCTGTCAAATTCACTTTCAGAGTCCAAAAATTGATTCTTACTACAGATATTCACTCCACACAGAGTTTCAGTAGAAGGCCAGAAACGCTCTCAAATGGACTTTGAGAGTCCAAAAATTGATTCTTACTACAGATATTCACTCAACACAGAGTTTCCACTGGAAGGCCAGAAACGCTCTCAAATGCACCTTCGGAGTCCAAAAAAGTGATTCTTAGTGCAGATATTCACTCAACACAGAGTTTTCACTGAAAGGCCAGAAACGCTCTCAAACGCACTTTCAGAGTCCAAAAAGTGATTCTCACTGCAGATATTCACTCAACACAGAGTTTTCACAAGAAGGCGAGAAAGGCTCTCAAATGCACTTTCTGAGTCCAAAAAGTGATGCTTAGTGCAGATATTCACTCAACACATAGTTTACAGTGGATGGCCAGAAAACGCTCTCAAAGGCACTTTCAGAGTCTAAAAGTGATGCTTAGTGCAGATATTCACTCAACACATAGTTTACAGTAGATGGACAGAAACCTTCTCAAATGCACTTTCAGAGTCCAAAAAATTGATTCTTCCTACAGATATTCACTCAACACAGAGTTTCCACTGGAAGACCAGAAACGCTCTCAAATGCACTTTCAGAGTCCAAAAATTGATTTTCACTGCAGATATTCACTCAACACAGAGTTTTCACTGGAAGGCCAGAAACGCTCTCAAATGCATTTTCAGAGTCCAAAAAAGTGATTGTTAGTGGAGATATTCACTCAACACAGAGTTTCCACTGGAAGGCCCGAAACGCTCTCAAATGCACTTTTGGAGTCCAAAAAAGTGATGCTTAGTGCAGATATTCACTCAACACATAGTTTACAATAGATGGACAGAAACCTTCTCAAATGCACTTTCAGAGTCCAAAAAATTGATTCTTCCTACAGATATTCACTCAACACAGAGTTTCCACTGGAAGGCCAGAAACGCTCTCAAATGCACTTTCAGAGTCCAAAAATTGATTTTCACTGCAGATATTCACTCAACACAGAGTTTCCACTGGAAGGCCAGAAACGCTCTCAAATACACTTTCAGAGTTCAAAAAAGTGATTCTTAGTGCAGATATTCACTCAACACAGAGTTTCCACTGGAATGCCCGAAACGCTCTCAAATGCACTTTTGGAGTCAAAAAAGTGATTCTTAGTGCAGATATTCACTCAACACATGGTTTTCACTGGAAGGCCAGAAACGCTCTCAAATGCACTTTCAGTTCCAAAAGTGATTCTTAGTGCAGATATTCACTTAACACAGAGTTTCCACTGAAAGGCCAGAAACGCTCTCAAACGCACTTTCAGAGTCCAAAAAGTGATTCTCATTGCAGATATTCACTCAACACAGAGTTTCCACTGGAAAGCCAGAAACGCTCTCAAATGCACTTTCAGAGTCCAAAAATTGATTCTCACTGCAGATATTCACTCAACACAGAGTTTTCACTGGAAGGCCAGAAACGCTCTCAAATGCATTTTCAGAGTGCAAAAATTGATTGTTAGTGCAGATATTCACTCACACAAAGTTTTCAGTAGGAGGCCAGTAACGCTCTCAAATGAACTTTTGGAGTCCAAAAGTGTGAATCTTAGTGCAGATATTCACTCAACACAGATTTTCCACTGGAAGGCCAGAAACGTTCTCAAATGCACTTTCAGAGTACAAAAAATTGATTCTTACTGCAGATATTCACTCAACACAGAGTTTCCACTGGAAGGCCCGAAACGCTCTCAAATGCACTTTCAGAGTCCAAAAATGGATTTTCACTGCAGATATTCAATCAACACAGAGTTTTCACTGGAAGGCCAGAAACGCTCTCAAATGCATTTTCAGAGTCCAAAAAAGTGATTGTTAGTGGAGATATTCACTCCACACAGAGTTTCCAGTAGAAGGCCAGTAACGCTCTCAAATGCACTTTCAGAGTCCAAAAATTGATTTTCAGTGCAGATATTCACTCAACACAGAGTTTTCACAAGAAGGCGAGAAAGGCTCTCAAATGCACTTTCTGAGTCCAAAAAAGTGATTTAGTGCAGATATTCACTCAACACATAGTTTACAGTGGATGGCCAGAAACGCTCTCAAAGGCACTTTCAGAGCCAAAAAGTGATGCTTAGTGCAGATATTCACTCAACACATAGTTTACAGTAGATGGACAGAAACCTTCTCAAATGCACTTTCAGAGTCCAAAAAATTGATTCTTCCTACAGATATTCACTCAACACAGAGTTTCCACTGGAAGGCCAGAAACGCTCTCAAATGCACTTTCAGAGTCCAAAAATTGATTTTCACTGCAGATATTCACTCAACAGAGAGTTTTCACTGGAAGGCCAGAAACGCTCTCAAATGCACTTTCAGAGTCCAAAAATTGATTTTCACTGCATATATTCACTCAACACAGAGTTTTCACTGGAAGGCCAGAAACGCTCTCAAATGCATTTTCAGAGTCCAAAAAAGTGATGCTTAGTGCAGATATTCACTCAACACATAGTTTACAGTAGATGGACAGAAACCATCTCAAATGCACTTTCAGAGTCCAAAAAATTGAGTCTTACTGCAGATATTCACTCAACACAGAGTTTCCACTGGAAAGCCAGAAACGCTCTCAAATGCACTTTCAGAGTCCAAAAATTGATTTTCACTGCAGATATTCACTCAACACAGAGTTTTCACTGGAAGGCCAGAAACGCTCTCAAATGCATTTTCAGAGTCCAAAAAGTGATTGTTAGTGGAGATATTCACTCACACAGAGTTTCCACTGGAAGGCCAGAAACGCTCTCAAATGCACTTTCAGAGTCCAAAAAAGTGTTTCTTACTGCAGATATTCACTCAACACAGAGTTTTCACTGGAAGGCCAGAAACGCTCTCAAATGCACTTTCGGAGTCCAAAAAGTGATTCTTAGTGCAGATATTCACTCAACACAGAGTTTCCACTGAAAGGCCTGAAACGCTCTCAAACGCACTTTCAGAGTCCAAAAAGTGATTCTCACTGCAGATATTCACTCAACACAGAGTTTCCACTGGAAAGCCAAAAACTCTCTCAAATGCACTTTCAGAATCCAAAAAAGTGTTTCTCACTGCAGATATTCACTCAACACAGAGTTTTCACTGGAAGGCCAGAAACGCTCTCAAATGCACCTTCGGAGTCCAAAAAGTGATTCTTAGTGCAGATATTCACTCAACACAGAGTTTCCACTGAAAGGCCAGAAACGCTCTCAAACGCACTTTCAGAGTCCAAAAAAGTGATTCTCACTGCAGATATTCACTCAACACAGAGTTTCCACTGGAAAGCCAGAAACGCTCTCAAATGCACTTTCAGAGTCCAAAAATTGATTTTCACTGCAGATATTCACTCAACACAGAGTTTTCACAAGAAGGCTAGAAAGGCTCTCAAATGCACTTTCAGAGTCTAAAAAGTGATGCTTAGTGCAGATATTCACTCAACACATAGTTTACAGTGGATGGCCAGAAACGCTCTCAAATGCACTTTCGGAGTCCAAAAATTGATTTTCACTGCAGATATTCACTCAACACAGAGTTTTCACAAGAAGGCTAGAAAGGCTCTCAAATGCACTTTCAGAGTCCAAAAAAGTGATGCTTAGTGCAGATATTCACTCAACACATAGTTTACAGTGGATGGCCAGAAACGCTCTCAAAGGCACTTTCGGAGTCCAAAAAAGTGATGCTTAGTGCAGATATTCACTCAACACATAGTTTACAGTAGATGGACAGAAACCATCTCAAATGCACTTTCAGAGTCCAAAAAATTGAGTCTTACTGCAGATATTCACTCAACACAGAGTTTCCACTGGAAAGCCAGAAACGCTCTCAAATGCACTTTCACAGTCCAAAAAAGTGATTGTCAGTGGAGATATTCACTCCACACAGAGTTTCCACTGGAAGGCCAGAAACGCTCTCAAATGCACTTTCAGAGTCCAAAAAAGTGTTTCTCACTGCAGATATTCACTCAACACAGAGTTTTCACTGGAAGGCCAGAAACGCTCTCAAACGCACTTTCAGAGTCCAAAAAAGTGATTCTCACTGCAGATATTCACTCAACACAGAGTTTCCACTGGAAAGCCAAAAACTCTCTCAAATGCACTTTCAGAGTCCAAAAAAGTGTTTCTCACTGCAGATATTCACTCAACACAGAGTTTTCACTGGAAGGCCAGAAACGCTCTCAAACGCACTTTCAGAGTCCAAAAAAGTGATTCTCACTGCAGATATTCACTCAACACAGAGTTTCCACTGGAAGGCCAGAAACGCTCTCAAATGCATTTTCAGAGTCCAAAAAAGTGATTGTTAGTGGAGATATTCACTCCACACAGAGTTTCCACTGGAAGGCCAGAAACGCTCTCAAATACACTTTCAGAGTCAAAAAAGTAATTCTTAGTGCAGATATTCACTCAACACAGAGTTTCCACTGGAAGTCCGAAACGCTCTCAAATGCACTTTTGGAGTCCAAAAAGTGATTCTTAGTGCAGATATTGACTCAACACAGAGATTTCACTGGAAGGCCAGAAACGCTCTCAAATGCACTTTCGGAGTCCAAAAAAGTGATTCTTAGTGCAGATATTCACTCAACACAGAGTTTCCACTGAAAGGCCAGAAACGCTCTCAAACGCACTTTCAGAGTCCAAAAAAAGTGATTCTCACTGCAGATATTCACTCAACACAGAGTTCCCACTGGAAAGCCAGAAACGCTCTCAAATGCACTTTCTGAGTCCAAAAAGTGATTCTTAGCGCAGATATTCACTCAACACATAGTTTACAGTGGATGGCCAGAAACGCTCTCAAAGGCACTTTCGGAGTCCAAAAAGTGATGCTTAGTGCAGATATTCACGCTCTCAACACATAGTTTACAGTAGATGGACAGAAACCTTCTCAAATGCACTTTCAGAGTCCAAAAATGATTCTTCCTACAGATATTCACTCAACACAGAGTTTCCACTGGAGGCCAGAAACGCTCTCAAATGCACTTTCAGAGTCCAAAATTGATTTTCACTGCAGATATTCACTCAACACAGAGTTTTCACTGGAAGGCCAGAAACGCTCTCAAATGCATTTTCAGAGTCCAAAAATTGATTGTTAGTGCAGATATTCACTCACACAGAGTTTCCACTGGAAGGCCAGAAAACGCTCTCAAATGAACTTTTGGAGTCCAAAATTGATTTTCACTGCAGATATTCACTCAACACAGAGTTTTCACTGGAAGGCCAGAAACGCTCTCAAATGCATTTTCAGAGTCCAAAAAAGTGATTGTTAGTGGAGATATTCACTCACACAGAGTTTCCACTGGAAGGCCAGAAAAGCTCTCAAATGCACTTTCAGAGTCCAAAAAGTGTTTCTCACTGCAGATATTCACTCAACACAGAGTTTTCACTGGAAGGCCAGAAACGCTCTCAAATGCACTTTCAGAGTCCAAAAAGTGATTCTTAGTGCAGATATTCACTCAACACAGAGTTTCCACTGAAAGGCCAGAAACGCTCTCAAACGCACTTTCAGAGTCCAAAAAGTGATTCTCACTGCAGATATTCACTCAACACAGAGTTTCCACTGGAAAGCCAGAAACGTTCTCAAACGCATTTTCAGAGTCCAAAATTGATTTTCACTGCAGATATTCACTCAACACAGAGTTTTCACAAGAAGGCGAGAAAGGCTCTCAAATGCACTTTCTGAGTCCAAAAAGTGATGCTTAGTGCAGATATTCACTCAACACATAGTTTACAGTGGATGGCCAGAAACGCTCTCAAAGGCACTTTCGGAGTCCAAAAAAGTGATGCTTAGTGCAGACATTCACTCAACACATAGTTTACAGTAGATGGACAGAAACCTTCTCAAATGCACTTTCAGAGTCCAAAAATTGATTTTCACTGCAGATATTCACTCAACACAGAGTTTTCACTGGAAGGCCAGAAACGCTCTCAAATGCATTTTCAGAGTCCAAAAAAGTGATTGTTAGTGGAGATATTCACTCCACACAGAGTTTCCAGTAGAAGGTCAGTAACGCTCTCAAATGCACTTTCAGAGTCCAAAAAAGTGATTTTTAGTGCAGATATTCACTGAACACAGAGTTTCCAATGGAAGGCCTGAAACGCTCTCAAATGAACTTTCGGTGTCCAAAAAGTGATTTTTAGTGCAGATATTCACTAAACACAGAGTTTTCACTGGAAGGCCAGAAACGCTCTCAAATGCACTTTCAGAGTCCAAAAAATTGATTCTTACTACAGATATTCACTCCACACAGAGCTTCCAGTAGAAGGCCAGAAACACTCTCAAATGCACTTTGAGAGTCCAAAAAATTGATTCTTACTACAGATATTCACTCAACACAGAGTTTCCACTGGAAGGCCAGAAATGCTCTCAAATACACTTTCAGAGTTCAAAAAAGTGATTCTTAGTGCAGATATTCACTCAACACAGAGTTTCCACTGAAAGGCCCGAAACGCTCTCAAATGCACTTTTGGAGTCCAAAAAAGTGATTCTTAGTGCAGATATTCACTCAACACATGGTTTTCACTGGAAGGCCAGAAACGCTCTCAAATGCACTTTCGGATTCCAAAAAAGTGATTCTTAGTGCAGATATTCACTTAACACAGAGTTTCCACTGAAAGGCCAGAAACGCTCTCAAACGCACTTTCAGAGTCCAAAAAAGTGATTCTCCCTGCAGATATTCACTCAACACAGATTTTCCACTGGAAGGCCAGAAACGTTCTCAAATGCACTTTCAGAGTACAAAAATTGATTCTTACTGCAGATATTCACTCAACACAGAGTTTCCACTGGAAGGCCCCGAAACGCTCTCAAATGCACTTTCAGAGTCCAAAAATGGATTTTCACTGCAGATATTCAATCAACACAGAGTTTTCACTGGAAGGCCAGAAACGCTCTCAAATGCATTTTCAGAGTCCAAAAAGTGATTGTTAGTGGAGATATTCACTCCACACAGAGTTTCCAGTAGAAGGCCAGTAACGCTCTCAAATGCACTTTCAGAGTCCAAAAATTGATTTTCAGTGCAGATATTCACTCAACACAGAGTTTTCACAAGAAGGCGAGAAAGGCTCTCAAATGCACTTTCTGAGTCCAAAAAAGTGATGCTTAGTGCAGATATTCACTCAACACATAGTTTACAGTGGATGGCCAGAAACGCTCTCAAAGGCACTTTCGGAGCCAAAAAGTGATGCTTAGTGCAGATATTCACTCAACACATAGTTTACAATAGATGGACAGAAACCTTCTCAAATGCACTTTCAGAGTCCAAAAAATTGATTCTTCCTACAGATATTCACTCAACACAGAGTTTCCACTGGAAGGCCAGAAACGCTCTCAAATGCACTTTCAGAGTCCAAAAATTGATTTTCACTGCAGATATTCACTCAACAGAGAGTTTTCACTGGAAGGCCAGAAACGCTCTCAAATGCACTTTCAGAGTCCAAAAATTGATTTTCACTGCATATATTCACTCAACACAGAGTTTTCACTGGAAGGCCAGAAACGCTCTCAAATGCATTTTCAGAGTCCAAAAAAGTGATGCTTAGTGCAGATATTCACTCAACACATAGTTTACAGTAGATGGACAGAAACCATCTCAAATGCACTTTCAGAGTCCAAAAAATTGAGTCTTACTGCAGATATTCACTCAACACAGAGTTTCCACTGGAAAGCCAGAAACGCTCTCAAATGCACTTTCAGAGTCCAAAATTGATTTTCACTGCAGATATTCACTCAACACAGAGTTTTCACTGGAAGGCCAGAAACGCTCTCAAATGCATTTTCAGAGTCCAAAAAGTGATTGTTAGTGGAGATATTCACTCCACACAGAGTTTCCACTGGAAGGCCAGAAACGCTCTCAAATGCACTTTCAGAGTCCAAAAAGTGTTTCTCACTGCAGATATTCACTCAACACAGAGTTTTCACTGGAAGGCCAGAAACGCTCTCAAATGCACTTTGAGTCCAAAAAGTGATTCTTAGTGCAGATATTCACTCAACACAGAGTTTCCACCGAAAGGCCTGAAACGCTCTCAAACGCACTTTCAGAGTCCAAAAAGTGATTCTCACTGCAGATATTCACTCAACACAGAGTTTCCACTGGAAAGCCAAAACTCTCTCAAATGCACTTTCAGAATCCAAAAAGTGTTTCTCACTGCAGATATTCACTCAACACAGAGTTTTCACTGGAAGGCCAGAAACGCTCTCAAATGCACCTTCGGAGTCCAAAAAGTGATTCTTAGTGCAGATATTCACTCAACACAGAGTTTCCACTGAAAGGCCAGAAACGCTCTCAAACGCACTTTCAGAGTCCAAAAAGTGATTCTCACTGCAGATATTCACTCAACACAGAGTTTCCACTGGAAAGCCAGAAACGCTCTCAAATGCACTTTCAGAGTCCAAAAATTGATTTTCACTGCAGATATTCACTCAACACAGAGTTTTCACAAGAAGGCTAGAAAGGCTCTCAAATGCACTTTCAGAGTCTAAAAAAGTGATGCTTAGTGCAGATATTCACTCAACACATAGTTTACAGTGGATGGCCAGAAACGCTCTCAAATGCACTTTCGGAGTCCAAAAATTGATTTTCACTGCAGATATTCACTCAACACAGAGTTTTCACAAGAAGGCTAGAAAGGCTCTCAAATGCACTTTCAGAGTCCAAAAAAGTGATGCTTAGTGCAGATATTCACTCAACACATAGTTTACAGTGGATGGCCAGAAACGCTCTCAAAGGCACTTTCGGAGTCCAAAAAAGTGATGCTTAGTGCAGATATTCACTCAACACATAGTTTACAGTAGATGGACAGAAACCATCTCAAATGCACTTTCAGAGTCCAAAAAATTGAGTCTTACTGCAGATATTCACTCAACACAGAGTTTCCACTGGAAAGCCAGAAACGCTCTCAAATGCACTTTCACAGTCCAAAAAAGTGATTGTCAGTGGAGATATTCACTCCACACAGAGTTTCCACTGGAAGGCCAGAAACGCTCTCAAATGCACTTTCAGAGTCCAAAAAAGTGTTTCTCACTGCAGATATTCACTCAACACAGAGTTTTCACTGGAAGGCCAGAAACGCTCTCAAACGCACTTTCAGAGTCCAAAAAGTGATTCTCACTGCAGATATTCACTCAACACAGAGTTTCCACTGGAAAGCCAAAAACTCTCTCAAATGCACTTTCAGAGTCCAAAAAAGTGTTTCTCACTGCAGATATTCACTCAACACAGAGTTTTCACTGGAAGGCCAGAAACGCTCTCAAACGCACTTTCAGAGTCCAAAAAAGTGATTCTCACTGCAGATATTCACTCAACACAGAGTTTCCACTGGAAGGCCAGAAACGCTCTCAAATGCATTTTCAGAGTCCAAAAAAGTGATGTTAGTGGAGATATTCACTCCACACAGAGTTTCCACTGGAAGGCCAGAAACGCTCTCAAATACACTTTCAGAGTCCAAAAAAGTAATTCTTAGTGCAGATATTCACTCAACACAGAGTTTCCACTGGAAGTCCCGAAACGCTCTCAAATGCACTTTTGGAGTCCAAAAAAGTGATTCTTAGTGCAGATATTGACTCAACACAGAGATTTCACTGGAAGGCCAGAAACGCTCTCAAATGCACTTTCGGAGTCCAAAAAAGTGATTCTTAGTGCAGATATTCACTCAACACAGAGTTTCCACTGAAAGGCCAGAAACGCTCTCAAACGCACTTTCAGAGTCCAAAAAAGTGATTCTCACTGCAGATATTCACTCAACACAGAGTTCCCACTGGAAAGCCAGAAACGCTCTCAAATGCACTTTCTGAGTCCAAAAAAGTGATGCTTAGCGCAGATATTCACTCAACACATAGTTTACAGTGGATGGCCAGAAACGCTCTCAAAGGCACTTTCGGAGTCCAAAAAAGTGATGCTTAGTGCAGATATTCACTCAACACATAGTTTACAGTAGATGGACAGAAACCTTCTCAAATGCACTTTCAGAGTCCAAAAATGATTCTTCCTACAGATATTCACTCAACACAGAGTTTCCACTGGAAGGCCAGAAACGCTCTCAAATGCACTTTCAGAGTCCAAAAATTGATTTTCACTGCAGATATTCACTCAACACAGAGTTTTCACTGGAAGGCCAGAAACGCTCTCAAATGCATTTTCAGAGTCCAAAAAATTGATTGTTAGTGCAGATATTCACTCCACACAGAGTTTCCACTGGAAGGCCAGTAACGCTCTCAAATGAACTTTTGGAGTCCAAAAATTGATTTTCACTGCAGATATTCACTCAACACAGAGTTTTCACTGGAAGGCCAGAAACGCTCTCAAATGCATTTCAGAGTCCAAAAAGTGATTGTTAGTGGAGATATTCACTCCACACAGAGTTTCCACTGGAAGGCCAGAAAAGCTCTCAAATGCACTTTCAGAGTCCAAAAAGTGTTTCTCACTGCAGATATTCACTCAACACAGAGTTTTCACTGGAAGGCCAGAAACGCTCTCAAATGCACTTTCAGAGTCCAAAAAGTGATTCTTAGTGCAGATATTCACTCAACACAGAGTTTCCACTGAAAGGCCAGAAACGCTCTCAAACGCACTTTCAGAGTCCAAAAAAGTGATTCTCACTGCAGATATTCACTCAACACAGAGTTTCCACTGGAAAGCCAGAAACGTTCTCAAACGCATTTTCAGAGTCCAAAAATTGATTTTCACTGCAGATATTCACTCAACACAGAGTTTTCACAAGAAGGCGAGAAAGGCTCTCAAATGCACTTTCTGAGTCCAAAAAAGTGATGCTTAGTGCAGATATTCACTCAACACATAGTTTACAGTGGATGGCCAGAAACGCTCTCAAAGGCACTTTCGGAGTCCAAAAAAGTGATGCTTAGTGCAGACATTCACTCAACACATAGTTTACAGTAGATGGACAGAAACCTTCTCAAATGCACTTTCAGAGTCCAAAAATTGATTTTCACTGCAGATATTCACTCAACACAGAGTTTTCACTGGAAGGCCAGAAACGCTCTCAAATGCATTTTCAGAGTCCAAAAAAGTGATTGTTAGTGGAGATATTCACTCCACACAGAGTTTCCAGTAGAAGGTCAGTAACGCTCTCAAATGCACTTTCAGAGTCCAAAAAAGTGATTTTTAGTGCAGATATTCACTGAACACAGAGTTTCCAATGGAAGGCCTGAAACGCTCTCAAATGAACTTTCGGTGTCCAAAAAAGTGATTTTTAGTGCAGATATTCACTAAACACAGAGTTTCCACTGGAAGGCCAGAAACGCTCTCAAATGCACTTTCAGAGTCCAAAAAATTGATTCTTACTACAGATATTCACTCCACACAGAGCTTCCAGTAGAAGGCCAGAAACACTCTCAAATGCACTTTGAGAGTCCAAAAATTGATTCTTACTACAGATATTCACTCAACACAGAGTTTCCACTGGAAGGCCAGAAATGCTCTCAAATACACTTTCAGAGTTCAAAAAGTGATTCTTAGTGCAGATATTCACTCAACACAGAGTTTCCACTGGAATGCCCGAAACGCTCTCAAATGCACTTTTGGAGTCCAAAAAAGTGATTCTTAGTGCAGATATTCACTCAACACATGGTTTTCACTGGAAGGCCAGAAACGCTCTCAAATGCACTTTGGATTCCAAAAAGTGATTCTTAGTGCAGATATTCACTTAACACAGAGTTTCCACTGAAAGGCCAGAAACGCTCTCAAACGCACTTTCAGAGTCCAAAAAAGTGATTCTCCCTGCAGATATTCACTCAACACAGAGTTTCCACTGGAAAGCCAGAAACGCTCTCAAATGCACTTTCAGAGTCCAAAAAGTGTTTCTCACTGCAGATATTCACTCAACACAGAGTTTTCACTGGAAGGCCAGAAACGCTCTCAAATGCACTTTTGGAGTCCAAAAAAGTGATTCTTAGTGCAGATATTCACTCAACACAGAGTTTCCACCGAAAGGCCTGAAACGCTCTCAAACGCACTTTCAGAGTCCAAAAAACTGATTCTCACTGCAGATATTCACTCAACACAGTTTCCACTGGAAAGCCAAAAACTCTCTCAAATGCACTTTCAGAGTCCAAAAAATTGAGTCTTACTGCAGATATTCACTCAACACAGAGTTTCCACTGGAAAGCCAGAAACGCTCTCAAATGCACTTTCAGAGTCCAAAAAAGTGTTTCTCACTGCAGATATTCACTCAACACAGAGTTTTCACTGGAAGGCCAGAAACGCTCTCAAATGCACTTTCGGAGTCCAAAAAAGTGATTCTTAGTGCAGATATTCACTCAACACAGAGTTTCCACCGAAAGGCCTGAAACGCTCTCAAACGCACTTTCAGAGTCCAAAAAAGTGATTCTCACTGCAGATATTCACTCAACACAGAGTTTCCACTGGAAAGCCAAAAACTCTCTCAAATGCACTTTCAGAATCCAAAAAAGTGTTTCTCACTGCAGATATTCACTCAACACAGAGTTTTCACTGGAAGGCCAGAAACGCTCTCAAATGCACCTTCGGAGTCCAAAAAAGTGATTCTTAGTGCAGATATTCACTCAACACAGAGTTTCCACTGAAAGGCCAGAAACGCTCTCAAACGCACTTTCAGAGTCCAAAAAAGTGATTCTCACTGCAGATATTCACTCAACACAGAGTTTCCACTGGAAAGCCAGAAACGCTCTCAAATGCACTTTCAGAGTCCAAAAATTGATTTTCACTGCAGATATTCACTCAACACAGAGTTTTCACAAGAAGGCTAGAAAGGCTCTCAAATGCACTTTCAGAGTCTAAAAAGTGATGCTTAGTGCAGATATTCACTCAACACATAGTTTACAGTGGATGGCCAGAAACGCTCTCAAATGCACTTTCGGAGTCCAAAATTGATTTTCACTGCAGATATTCACTCAACACAGAGTTTTCACAAGAAGGCTAGAAAGGCTCTCAAATGCACTTTCAGAGTCCAAAAAGTGATGCTTAGTGCAGATATTCACTCAACACATAGTTTACAGTGGATGGCCAGAAACGCTCTCAAAGGCACTTTCGAGTCCAAAAAGTGATGCTTAGTGCAGATATTCACTCAACACATAGTTTACAGTAGATGGACAGAAACCATCTCAAATGCACTTTCAGAGTCCAAAAATTGAGTCTTACTGCAGATATTCACTCAACACAGAGTTTCCACTGGAAAGCCAGAAACGCTCTCAAATGCACTTTCACAGTCCAAAAAGTGATTGTCAGTGGAGATATTCACTCCACACAGAGTTTCCACTGGAAGGCCAGAAACGCTCTCAAATGCACTTTCAGAGTCCAAAAAAGTGTTTCTCACTGCAGATATTCACTCAACACAGAGTTTTCACTGGAAGGCCAGAAACGCTCTCAAACGCACTTTCAGAGTCCAAAAAGTGATTCTCACTGCAGATATTCACTCAACACAGAGTTTCCACTGGAAAGCCAAAACTCTCTCAAATGCACTTTCAGAGTCCAAAAGTGTTTCTCACTGCAGATATTCACTCAACACAGAGTTTTCACTGGAAGGCCAGAAACGCTCTCAAACGCACTTTCAGAGTCCAAAAAGTGATTCTCACTGCAGATATTCACTCAACACAGAGTTTCCACTGGAAGGCCAGAAACGCTCTCAAATGCATTTTCAGAGTCCAAAAGTGATTGTTAGTGGAGATATTCACTCCACACA
>JAFDVH010000027.1:104282-243278 GCA_019176425.1 Megalops atlanticus | reverse complement strand
GTTTCCTATTGAATTATGTTGTGATTAAATCGACGAGTGTTGTTGATCATGACATCAGGCTACGGTCATAGCAACAGCTAAAAGGACTCGGGTTTATCAACAGAATTATTCTTACGTGAACCAAGCAATCTGCCAAAAGTAGTATCACGAACAGGTGGGCTTTTTTAGAATAACTGTGACATTTTCTCTGTACGCAGGCGTATGCATAGACTTAAATGTATAGTGAAATGCATTTGGGGAGCTAATTCCACGACTTGAAGCGGAATTTCCCTGCGCCATGTGCAATATTTCCACAGTTCGTCAACCTTCCTCCCAATAACGAAATTAACACAACACCACAATTAACCGAGGTAACTATACACGATGTTTGCTTCTCATAAAAGTAAGGATGCGAAATGCCAGTTCCGACATGGGTGAGTTCGCAATTGGCAACACGACTCCAAGCTGAGCTTGCCTGCGACTGCGTCAAAAATGTTCCAACCGGGACAGTTCGTCCATGATTATCCCTGACTTAAGCACCAAATTAACACAATACCACAATTAAAGGAGTTTGTTTTTGCTAAACATGCAAAATGTCTCCAAAATCGCTGAATTGGCAACACTGCTAACGTGCTGAAAACACTTTAAAAAACATGGCCGCTGTTCGACTATCTGAAGGGCTACATTCATGACGTTGCACCTAAATACAACCCCCACGCTACAACTCATTTGATTGGTTAAGCATCCTGTCATTCATCAGACTGGTGAAACTGGTCAAAAACTGTTTAGAGGTGCCCAAATTCAACCTTTACCCATGGCTACGCTGTTCAACGTATCAAAAAATACCTTTGCAGAATGAAATCAAGACATCTGTGACCACATGTACACCAAATCTGAATTGAATCCGATGAACCGTCTAGGAGCAGTAGAGCTGAGATGGCTGAAAAAGCCACTCTTTCTGTTGCCAGATGGTGGCGCTATACCAGGGTGTGACTCTGGGCATGTGGATATCATCATAACCATCATAACCAAAAACCTGTGAAGTTTGAGCCGTATCAAGCAATGTATGGAGAACTTATGACAAATTCCCTTTTTGTGTGGCGAGACATATGAATTCATTGTTTCGCCATTTCAACACCATGCAAGATATCAAAAATCCCTTCGCAATTTAGCATCAGGAATGTCTTGGCATCATACTGACTAAATTTGGTATGAATCGGATCAATCCTCTAGGAGGAGTATTCGAAAGTTCGGCGCCTGTGAAAACGCACAAAATCCAAAGTGACCAACTTCCTGTTGGGCAGAGTTAAGGGGTGTGATTGCGAAATTTGTTCATCTTAGGTAGACCAATATGCCTACCAAGTTTGGTGCATGTGCGTAAAATTGGACGCCCACAGTGAACACATTTGACAAAGGGGGCGCTATCGAGCCCCCGTGCCACACCCAGGTCCAAGGTTTTGATAAACCCCGATTCACGCAACTTCTGATGTGTCTGCCATGTGTATGGGCCCTAATAATCACAACGGATACAATAGGGCCCTTCGCACACTCAGTGCTTGGGCCCTAATAATAATAATAATAATAATAATACATTAAATGAAAAAAAAATGCAATGTAATCCCGTCAGTAATCTAAATATTTTTAAAATGTAACTGTAATTTGATTACCATCTATTTAAATGGTAATTGTAACGGAATAGTTACTCATATTTTGTATTTTAAATACATAATGACGTTACATATATTCCTTTACTTCCCAACCCTGCACATAAGTACAGTCAAATTCTATCTAGACTGTGCCCTTTGCTGCTTGATAATTTTTCGGCCTGGGACTAAGTCCTGCCATCTCACTACGCATGATAGTGAGCTCAAGTCTCAACTGTTTTTCTGTTTTACTAGTTCTGATCCTACTGTTCCCCTGGGGTCCTGAGTTAGAAATAAGTACAATAAGATCACCACATTATTTCTTTATCCAGGCTGTTAAATGGCCTTTTCTGAAGACGAGAATGTATAATACAGCTGTATTGAGTAGATCTTGTGCACTCCACTCCTTTTTTAAAATTTATTTATTTATTTATTATTATTTATTATTATTATTTAGCTATTTTTTATACCCAATATCCTTTATTATGCCACAAATTATAAGCTAATTACTGGGGTCACTTAAAATTATAAGTTATAACGTTAAAGGTCTTCATGGTCCTATCAAGAGAAAGAAAGTCCTAAACCAATTGAAGCAAGCGAATTGTCAGATAGCATTTCTACAGGAAACCCATCTCACTGATGGTGAACATAATAAGCTCAAAAAGTCCTGGGCAGACAAAGCATACTATTCTTCACATCACTCAGGGAGGAAAAGGGGGGTATCCATTCTAATACATAGACCAGTGTTTCTCAACCCTACTCCTGGCGGCACCCTGTCCTGCATATCTTCTATCTATCCTTGCTCTACCTGCCTGACTGAACTCATCAGTGGCACATTTTATTAGCTGAGCACACCTGGTTTAATCAAGCAGCAAGGATAGATAGAAAATATGCAGGATAGGATGCCGCCAGGGGTAGGGTTGAGAAACACTGACATAGAAAAATCAATTTCACACCAACATTAATACATAAAGACAAATAGGGGAGATATATCTTGGTAAATGGATCAATTGATGGTACTGAAGTATCCTTTATAAATGTATATGCACCAAATGAAGATGAGCCTGGATTTATCAAAATAATCTTCAATAATATAATACAGCACAGCTTTGGAATTTCATTGATGGGAGGGGATCTAAACTGTGTTCTGTCACAAAGTATGGATAGACAACCCACATCAGAAGCTCCTCTCCCCAAAATGAGTAAAATGCTCAAACACCAATCCATTGAATTGGGCCTTGTGGATATCTGGAGAAGTAAGTTTCCAAGAAACAGGGACTTTACGTATTATTCATGTAGACATACATCCTATTCTAGGACTGATTACTTTTTCACCTCTAAATCAGAGTTGCATAGAGTAGTGGACATAGAAATATTACCCATTACTATCTCTGACCATTCACCCGTTGCACTTATGTGGGATATAGGTCATAGACCGTCCTCTAAACAATGGAGACTTAATGCGTCCCTCCTGAATCATAAAGAATTTACCACCTTTATCACAACAGAGCTTAATAACTATCTAGATACTAATACTTCACTAGAAACATCACCTCTTATATTGTGGGACTGTGCTAAAGCGTACATTAGAGGTTGCATCATTTCATCCACATGTGCTAAGAAAAGAAAAAAGGATGCCAAACAGCAGGAATTGGAGGACAAAATAAGGGATTTAGAAAAACAACATAAACAAGCCACCTCATCTAGTATTATTAAAACTCTTAATGCAACCCGTAGAGAACTTAATAGCTTGTTATCAGAGAAGACTGAGGGAAGCTTAAGATTCACTAACCAGCGAAATTATGAATATGGTAACAGAGCTAGTAGACTATTGGCATTTAGATTGAAAAATAAGGGCTATCATCTAACATAGTGCATAGAATAAAATCAGAGAACTCCAAATTACACACTAAACCAGATGAGATAGCAGAATCTTTCGCAGAGTTTTATAAATCCCTATATAATAATTCAGACACTTGCTCTGGGGATGCACAACTTTTTCGCAAACATTTCTGAAAGACATAAAATTGACAGAATTAACAGAATCGGTGGCTAAGGAATTAGATGAACCAATAGAGGAATGGGAAATTAAGCAGGTGATATCCACTCTGAAAAATAATAAAATGCATTTGAGTTAAAGGTTATGGCCCCCTCCTGGAGAGAAGCAACCATAGTGGTAATACATAAAGAGGGTAAAGACCTTACTTAATGCCAATCCTATGAGCCAATATCACTACTGAATGGAGACTTACGCATTTTAAGAGCAATTTTGGCTAGACGGGTCAGTAAGATTATCACTCAAATTATCCATCCTGATCAGACTGGTTTCATTACTGGAAGATACTATGGAAATAATATCAGAAGATTACTTAACACAATGTCCCATCAAAAGGATAAAAAAGAAGCAATAATCATATCATTAGATGCCCAAAAGGCCTTTGATCGTGCATCATGGCAATACTTATTTCAAACATTAAAACGGTTTAAATTTGGCCCTAATTTCATAAACTGGATACGAACACTTTATTCAGAGCCACAGGCTGCAGTCAAAGTTAATGGGTGTAGATCACAGAGATTTACATTAGAACGTGGATGTAGACAGGGCTGCTCTCTTTCGCCCCTCCTGTTTGCCATTAGTATTGAACCGCTAGCACAGCTCATTAGAGATGATAACAACATAAAAGGAATTGAAATTAATAAAGAAGAGCATATATCATCCCTTTATGCAGATGATGTGCTATGTATTTTTTCCGATGTATTTTATTTTCATTCCGGTTGTGTGCGTTGCGTCGTTTTACTTTTTCCCCAAGTCCGTCTCATCCCCTCCCCAAGGTGTGTTCTTCGTTTGATGTCTCCTCCCCTTGCCCGTGACTGGAGCCTTCCTCCATTTCCTGGTTGGCCCTCTCCCTACAAAGAGGCTCAGTCCACACAAGAGAGAAGACCCTTTGTCAATCCCCGATGTTCGCTTTTCTGTATTGGTGTTCACTTCGGTATTTCTATCTGCTATTTGTACTTCGTCAAATGTAAACTTAGGTCTTCATTCGTGTGTATTTCTGAGTTTTTTTTTTGGTGTTGGTTTTCCGTATCGCTGCTATTGGGTGTGGGAGTAGGGAGCCGTTGCCATTTTCTTTTCAATATCTTTTTCACACTGGTTTTTGTTAGTAAGGGAGTAAGGGAAGTTTTATTGTATTTTGTTTGATATTTATTTTTGTGTTAGGTCAATTAGTTCCCCCCCCTTGTTAGTTAGAGTGTGTTTTGTTTATTTGACTTATCAACTCCTGAGTTTGTGTTTCCCTGTCACCCCCTTTATTTATGTTATATTTTATTTATGTAATAAATTTTGTTACATGTTCCGTATCATGACTTGGGTCTCCCCCTTTTTTTTCCCCCGTTACGGTCTGACCTTAGACCGGGCCATAACAGGACAATGGACTGCAGCTACCTTAAAAATATGGAAAAAAAAATACAATCAGCATGTGGGCTGCCTAAATCAATTTCACCACTAACAAACATTGGATACATGAAGACCTTTATGCCTAAAAATTTAGATACAGGGTTCAAAAAATGGTCAGAACACGGTCTAACTAAATTGCACCAGATATTGAACAAGGGCAATCTTAAGACATTTGAACAGTTAAAAAATGAATTCAATCTCTCTAGGGTAGACTTCTTCAGATATTTGCAACTAAGACATTTTCTGACTACACACAAAGAATGGGAAAAACTCATAAATCCTACCCCAATAGAAAATTACCTCATAGAGTTACAAGCAGGAAATGGAGAGAAGAGAATAATTTGTAAACTATATCAAATATTTTTGTCTATGAACCTAGATAACTCCGTAAATATACAGCAGAGATGGGAAACAGAAATAAACATGGGTATAACGCAGGATACCTGGAAGGAAATATGCACAGAAGCAAACCTAGTGACAAATTCAAACACATGGAGGGAATTCAAATGGAAAGTAATCACTAGATATTTCCGAACGCCAGAGATAGTGTCAAAGATGGGTACAGCATACATCAGTGCATGTTGGAGAAACTGTGGAGCACAAATTGGGAACCATACTCACATATTCTGGCTGTGCCCTAAACTACAGGGCTTTTGGAAAGAGGTATTTGATGCTCTTAAAGAAGTGTTCCAGCAGAATATCCCACAAGATCTTATGGTGGCACTGCTGAGGGTAATACCTGATGCTCTAGAGGAGAGATCTAAGAAATATGTCCTAGGAATACTACTTACAGCAGCGCTGAAGTGTATTACAATTAAATGGATGAAACCAGACCCCCCCAAAAGATATGGGATGAGTACTAGATGGAGCAAATAACATATTTATTATTTATTATATCTAAAAATGTGTATTTATCAAGCGGTGGAGCCCAATCATGGATTTACTAACAGTGAGGGATCTTTTTTTTTTTTTTTTTTTAATTTTCTCTTCTCTCACTCCTCACTCTCATTTGTTATCTTTTTGGTAATAACATATTCCTTGCTTATGAGGGTATTATTTTACTTTTGGAGTGGATTTCCTTTGTTGTTTGTTTACTTAATATTTGCAATTTAATGTGAAATTATGTATAGATACAGCTGGATAAGGAAAAGTGTCTTTGTACAAAAACATATTGTAATATTGTTTAAAACTAAATAGAAATTAAGTTAAAAAAAAAGAAAAACAACTTCAACAATGCTAATTCTTTCACTTATGAGTAATATTTTGAAGCATTATTCATTCAATAATGAAGAAATCATCCACACAACTAGCTAAATGGATTTCATATCATAAAAAAATCATAAAAATATGAGTGCCATGATTTCATGCACATAATAAAAATATATTTGTTCAACTTGAATATGAACACATTCAATCTGAAGGCTTACAGTTTCACTGTAGTCACAATGTTTTTTTTAGAATGAAAAAAGAATAGACTTTGCATTCTTATTGAGAGGCTGTTTTAATTTCTTAAGCAGTATTACTTATTCATTATTTATCAGCCACAATGCTGTTTGCAGATTCCTACAGACAGGGATGTCCTGGTGAAATTCCCAATTTTAACTCTGTCAGACTGGCCATCTAACAAATTTTTTGTGCAGTTGTCTCGATGAGGTATCCAATGCCAAGTGACATCAAAATCCATGCAGTGCTTTCTTAGGAAAAGGGATTCCACCCTAGATCTGAATCAGTCTCACACAATATTTATATATTTTTTTTTACCTTAAATCTAACAGCTCCACTATATGGGAATAATGTTGTGAGCATCTGGGCAAAGAAAGCCAGAAAATACACTGATGAAAGGTTCCAGAGAGCCCATAGAGTGGTACTAATTAACAAGCACAGAGGCCTGGAATGGCCGAAAGCAGTTGCAGCAGCTTGCAGTTCTATATGTCTTCAGGGGGAAGCGTGGCGAGCAGATGTAGCATGTGCTGTGCTTTTAGAGCTATGGACCCGTCTGGATCTCACCACCCTGCTTCCTGTCCAATGATCATGGAGAGTTCATGTTTCAGCTGCTCTGACAGTCAGGGTGTACAAGATTGACATTCAGTTCCACACTGGTTCCTAAAAAAAGTGATATAATTTCATGTGATTCTGGCAAGAATGTTCTGACTCAGGTAGGGTGTAGTTGTACAGACTACCGGGAGTTTGACATGAGCCAGTGTTTGTGTGTGTGTGTGTGTGTGTGTGTGTGCACGCACATGCATGCTTGCATTTCATGATCGAAAATAGTTTCCCTTGTTTTGAGTTTTGTTTTGTTTTGAATTCCAAGTTTCATGGCCAGTCCAGGCAAAGGCTGCAGGAACAGCACACATAGGATTGATAACATGAAAGGCAGTTATAGTTTCAACAGTATCTTGATTATGTCATTTTTACATGCCTGTACTTTGTTGCACAGCATGCAGGGAGAGATGAGCTCATGGCAGGTCCACAGTTGCTTCCAAATGAACTCACTTTCGAGTCACACCCGGAGCTTCTGTAGCTGATGTGCTTTTTGGCCAAAATAGGACAGGGAGTTGTCCTGATTCCCATGGGCTCTCCACAGCCAACTGGTTCCCCTTTCACTGCACATACTCTAAAGTACATCCGCACCACAGCACAACCTTTTGACTGAGAGATGCATGCTGTCCACCTCAGTCCATCAGCAGATGAGTGTTGTGTGATTATGCTGCTCCTCTGCACAGGTAACACTACCATACATTCACAGCCTTTACAGTCCATCTCTGGGGGCGTAACCTTATTATTGCCATGCCAGATCACTGGGAATGACTGCTTCTCTCATCAATATGGTGTTCTACCACAGTAAGATGTGGGCTTTTAATGGCCTGCTTGCTCCAAAGCAATCCCTTGTCAGTCATATTTTAGGGCATTAGCATTCATTAAAGACAGTAAACACTGTGTTCTTGAGGTTTTATATATTTGTTTATCTTTCAGTTGGGTTTTATTTCATTTTTATTTCAGTGTTTTATGTACTCTAGCACTAAATTGCATGTCCACAACAAATTTCCCTGTGGGGAAAATAAAATCTTTTATTACTCTGCATTCTGCTGTGGTGCTAATATATTGCATTGTTGATAAGAAAATGTCACATTCCTTATTTTTTTCTTTCCATCTCTGTTTTGCTTTTGTTTACAGCATGAGTGATTATGTTCAATTGTTTTGATACAATGGATAGATACAACGGATGCAAGATACAATCCTCTGACACACAAACATGCAGCCAACAGTTATTTCATCATACTACAAGTCCTACAGGTGCCAATGGGAAGATAGGCTCTACTCCACTGATGTTATACATGCAACTTGCAGACACCTGCCATGCCAAAGGGGTGAGAAGTGTCAACCTCTCCCCTGCTGCAGGCTCCTGATCAGTGTCGGCAGATAGCCTGGCCAGTTTCGAACCCGAGCTGTAGGGCGCAGCCTCAAGGCAAGCACCTTGCTGACTGGACCACTAGGGAGTGCCTACATTGTGAAATTTAATCTGTAGAGCAAAACAGCTAACAAAAACATTTCTCTTATAGTAGTTGGTCTAGTCACTTATCTCCCTTGAGCTCTTTTCACAGAGGATGAGTGCTCATACATTTTTATCAATAGTCTGCGTCAGATCATTTCAAAAGTATTATGCACCCGGGGCTCCCGAGTGGCTCAGTTGGTAAAAGCACTCGTTCCAAGTGTAGACTGAACGCTACGGCCTGGGTTCAGCGACCCCTGCTGGTCGATTGGGCGCCTGTGGTCCGCGTGCCAAAGCTGCATATGAAATGTCTTCCTCCGAATCATCTCTGTGCTAGCTTAGCTTGTGGACCAGAGCAAAAAGAAGCAGCGGCTGACATCACGTGTCTTGGAGGAGGGCACGTGCTTGTTCACGCTCTCCCGGATTGACAATGGGGGTTGTACAATGGGACCGAACATCGATGACAAATTGGGCATTCCAAAATGCGGGGAATTGGCCATTCCAAATTGGGGAGAAAATGAAAAAAAAAAAGTATTATGCACCTGAAACAGTGTGTTCACTTTCTCAGACTCCCTCGTACCACTGTGATTACCATGGACACCTCAATAGAAAGCAACCTTATTTTATATTCAATCTCATTTGGTCCTCATTTCAAAACACATCAAGTGAATGATTCCACAAATACAAAGTGGCTTAGTCGCTGCACCCCCCCCTCAAAGAATCAAATGTGCAGTGAACGTTCTACTGCCAAAAATGGTTAGCTCATAGAAACCTTGCCATTTGTACTGCAATTCCTGCTTTTTCACTTCAAAGTAACCTGACTTCAATTTCAACCGGACTTGTATTTCTTGGTCAAATTTTCCAGAAGATACTGTATGTATATTCCAGAAGTACTTAAGAGGTAACTTGAGCCTCTCCTTTCTATTCAAATTAACATTGCATTCTGGAATTTGTATGAGATTTGAATTACAGCAGGGTCATTCACAGAACCATGAAAGAATTTAAACTTACAAAAAACAGGGTCCTTCAGTTCAGAGTGCTACTCTAGTGCAGGTGAGAAACGGTTATCACATTAAGAAAAACAACAGTTGAATTGCAAAAGTAATTGCCTTGACTCTTATGGGTTGTGCAGCACGCTGCTATAGGAATAAAGAGGGCCTTCACTGGGCTCATTAGTGTGGTTCGCAAATTCACCATCACGGCAGATCATGCATGAGACATCCCTGTGAACCGGATGCTTTTTTCTTTAATTGATCTCATTTACACTTACATTTGTCTAGATGATTCTCTTATGAAGAGTGAATTACAACATCTTACAATTTTCACATTATCCATTTCTACAGCTGGACATTTACTGAGGCAATTCAGGTAACACACCTCACCCAAGGGTATAACAGGATTGCTTCACCTGGGAATCAAAACAGGCACACCACCACCTCACTCTGAGAAAAAGAAAGACAATTGAGGAAGCACACACTGCGTGGACCAGGCTGTTTGTTATTACTCGTCATTCATCCACTCAACCCCCAGGGGTGGCCAAAGCTTATTGTGCAGGAGAAGATGGACATGATAATTATGCCTCAGGCTCATAGATCAGGCCTACATACTCCCACACGTTGTGTCACAGTAGAGTCTCACCATTCCACTAAGGCTCAGAACCATGGACATAATTGTTATAATGTACAAATTTGGTATCCCCAGAAGTTGTCAGGATGATTCCTAAATGGGGGAACCTTTGTCAGTGAGCAAGGCACTTGTTTAAACCTAAATCGCGTCACTGAATTTCCAGCTGTAAAAAATCTGAAAAAAAATCTGAAAATCTGTGTAAGCTATGAAAGTACCTCTAGGAATGGGTGTCAGCTAAAGGAAATATGATGAATGTAACAGTTTTAGTCAAATATGTGATGTATTTAAAGAATTAGTCAAATGTGTGATGTATGTGTGACCTGGTGGGACGTATAGTAAAGGTCTTGGCTCTAGGGTACTCGACTACGCCACCATGGGACTTTCACCCCAAGGAATGTTTCCAGCTTAGACTCCTAAAATAATGTACAGAGACAAGAGGGTTCTCACATGCAGGTAAGTTAGCAGTGATGACAGAGACGTGGTATTTCGGTTGGAATGCAAAAGTTTATTAACAAATAAATCAATTAAAATACGAGCCTGCAAGTTATTTCTAAAACTTTGTAAAAACAGGTTAAAATGTAGTAGGGGATAAGCAACGCCGCAAGAGGAAGGGGGTAATGGCTGCCACCAGATCTGAGAAATTACGGAAAAATGGCAGGGGATGAGTAGGCTGACCGCTGGGGAGGTTACCTTTGCTGGGAAAGAGGGGAGACCGACACACCACGCGTGCCCTCGTTCCTGGTGCCTGCTTACACACACATATGCACATATACACATGCACAGCAAATAGTGACCACAGTAAATGGTGAAGTGCACTTTACCACTACAAACACTGCATGCAGTGCGTGAAGGAGGGGACCCAGATCCAGCGACCCGCCCTGCAGACCAGCAGCTACACTCCCTGATAACTCTATGGAGCGGGGAGAAAGGGGGGAGAGCTGCAACCAGCTGGTTATGGGCTAAATACAACCTTCACATAGAAGTACTGGGCACAACATAATAAAAATAATGAACTAGGGAAGAGAAACGCTGGGGCAGCCAGTACCACGCCTAAAATCTGTCCACAGATATAAAATCACACACAACAGGTGGCCAAACACCCCAATTCAGGCCACTTATATTTAAAACGAAAACCAGAAAGGCAAAAGCTATGCTAAATCTAAAGAAGGCAAAGCAGCAGTGGCAAATCTTCCTAAAGAGGTAAAACAATATTCATCACGGTTGTACATTCACATATCTGTAATATGAGTACACAACACACGTTACCCCCATTTGCCACAAGTCACACACAGAAAGAGGCAACCCCAGATTAATTTTACCTCTACGTACCTTCCAGTCCACGTGAGCGAGACTGGTGCTTACTCGGCATCTCCAGCACAGACCTAAATTAAAACATCGCCATTACATATATGCATATTCAAAATACAGAATCACTCGTTGGCAATGCGGATTTAAACTAGGCAACAGGGTGCAACAGATTGACCTAGACCTGCCATAACACAATAGCTGTTGGACGGTAAGTGAAATGTTTGTTTGCTACTCAGTCAATCGAGGAACATCTGAGCACAGTTATTAGATTGCACATCCAGCAGATACTGGTTTATTTACAGTGTGCCGAGAGGAACTCTGCTTAGGAAGCCTTCTTTCACAGTAGCATTCCTATCTCCAGTCTTTCATGGCTGTTATTCACATTACAAAAACAGTGTAGCCACAGAAGTAAAGTGCAGGATTGTTCTATTTAAATCCTTGTTCTCGGCATTTAAAATGAAATTTAACAGTTACACCCTATTCATTAATGTACATTGCTTTGTTGGCTGACTATTACAAACTATTGTAGTTTATTTTAGTGTATTTGGAGTGTGCATAGTTGGCTTATATGCCACAAATTTTGTCCACTAAGTCTTTTCAGATGCTGCACTTGCCATTTGTTATTCTGTATGGGTTGTGGTGCATGCGATGAAAAACTGTCATCACTGTGCCAATTTCTCAAATAAATTACAAATAAGATCCATTCAAACACACATGCTTAGACAAATACAGATGGAAAATACAGCTATTTTGAAAGATGGGCAGTATAATTCTCCCTTGACAGCTTCGAGATAGCATGAGTATGATACATCATCACTTTGCAAGGCACGCCATATCTCTTTTTTTCCAGTCAACCTGATATTTCCCCCAAGCAATGCATTTTTAAACAAACAAATGTTCAGTTTCCTATTACTAATGTAGAAACATCCATTATTAAAATGATGACGTACTCAGGCCCTCCATCTGTGGTGTTGTCTTGAATACAGTTTTTAGCACTATAACTCATTTAGCGTGGCAGACTTATTCCTTTCCCTGTGAATGGCACTGCACCAAAACACTGACTGACAGCTAGCTGGAGAGAATGGCACACATATCTAATGAGCACCATTATTTATGCCAGTCATTACAGAGGCATTGTCTGTCCCAATGCCAATTAGATGTTCCTTCTTTAAACCACATTTGACCAGAAAATCCATTAGTGCAGTCACAATAGCCCTAGCATCACCACCCATTAGCTCAACCAAACCAAGATATGTGGAGTTGACCTGATTTTTATTCTCACTTAAGTCATTAAATGCTGCTTTGCAGGCTTCCCCCAAATGATCTATGGTTAGCAACGAGCAGGGGCACCTGCAGGATTTCTTCTTGGGGTACGCGCAGAAACCTGCCCACGCACGTGCACGTACACGCACGCACGCACGCACGCACACATCGAGAGAGAGAGCTGGGAGAGAGAAACGCCACTGACTGATTAATGAATAATGAAATCTGGCTTACCTATTTGAAGTTTACCCTCCTTCTCCCGGTCGCATCGAATTGTTTGCGCACTTCCTCACTGTCTATTTTCATTTCAGGATGAATGTTCATAAGGGCAAGTCCAGTGAGTCTGCTGTCTGTCATCGTGGTAGCGGTGACAACAGCCCAGACATTGATCACATAGCCTAATTGAAGAGCGTTTAGCCGGAGGAGAATATATGAAGTAGAATATGTGAATATCAGTAAACACTCAGAGGTTGTCACCATGTCATGCTCAGTACTTAATAAAGTCGGTGTATCAGTTTGTTGTTTGTTTTATAGCTACTTTCCTCAGTGTGCCGAGAGCTAGCTGCAGGTGACTAGCAAGCTAACTTTAGCTTGCAAGCTAGCTTGATAATTGACACACCTAGTTAGCAAGCTAATTTCTGCTTCGATAGAAATTGAAAAAAGCACAATAAATGCCAAATGTTAATAAATGCTCATGCTATTACGATCATACAATCCAAAAATGGTCTATACTTTAATTCTGTCAGACACAATTGTATCGCCTTTTACATGTAATATTTAGCGTTAAAGCTGGCACAAAAATGCGCCGATCTTCATCAGAGGCATTTATAGGACGTTAGTTTCTGTCTTGGCGTAGGAGATCACGTCATTTCCTGGCATGTAGTTCATGGAGACTTTTTTTTTTTACTCTGTAATGGAGGCAATTTAAATTGTAGCGAAGTAAAATACCTCAATATAAACATACTTAAGTAAAAGTAAAATGACAGTTTTTAAAAAATACTCAAAAATGTATAAGTACACAAAAAATCAACTTTGTTACAGTAACAAGAGTAATTGTAATTCGTTACTTCCATCCCTGAATGCTACTTAATAACATAATTTAGGATGCTTTGCGAGTTGGATTCTCGATGTAAAATAAATATTATGGGCTATTGTAATTGTTATTAAGATGCGTATTAACCGAACGCGAAGCGAAATTTCGTTTCGCTTTCCTCGCTCGGGTTTGATCGCTTGCCTGAAAAATGAACAAGCGAATTTCGCATCGCTCACAGTTTCGCCGCGATTACCTACGCCCATTCGCCTCCTGCCATTGACTTTTCATGCATTCGCGTCGCTCGTAAATTTCACTTCGCGTTCGGTTGAAACGCAGCTTCAGGCTTATATATTTCTTATACAATTGACTTCACATCTGCCAAAAATAAAGTTTATTTCCCTGCAATAAATAAGACCCTTCCTGGATCCTGTCGTCATTGAGGTGTCTGAAAGGGAACTAAAGATACGACTTCATTGTAACTCTCTATTTATAAGCATTTTGGTCTGGATCGTGTTTGAATGATTATCATGACTCGGGGACGTGCATAGATATTTGTTTTGGATAAGAGTGGCTGTGAAAAAAATAAATGTGTTAAATATATAATCTTTTTGTTGAAAATTGACGGTGCTGCACGGTGCAAAAATCCTGGTGATGAATAAAGAATGCACTATTTAGATTAAGCGTGTTTTGTCTGTCTTTGTGATTAGAAAAAAAAACAGCCTACAATTTTTCGAAGATGTAAAACGTTATCTCCACAAACCTTAATTATAGGACTATATAAAGAGATATGCCTATATAGCTTTTATTTCACAGTCAAAGTATGTGACGACATAGGCCTACATGGGGGCAGACATCAGGCTAACAAAATGTTACTACAGTTTGTGTGTAGGATGGGATGTAGGTCTTATTCTGCAGATAAAATGGTTTAGTCTCTCCTTAAACCACCTCAGTATCAGGTTTAAGCAAATACGCACAAAAAGTGACCACTAGTGGCTGACATGAGATTTCCTGACGACACAGCAACTGAGATCAAGCTAAACCTCAGCAGTAGGTTAAAACACAGGTACCGATGACACAGCAATGGGGTTTAAGAAGTCACGTGACTTTTTCTGCAACATGCGCGTTTAAAACCGTGTTAAATTCTAAACCGCAGCTAAGCTAACGACAGAGCAATTGCCCCACTGTGTTTGTTTAGTGCCAGAACCAGAAGGAATATGCATTAAATGAAGCGATTAATCCTTTCACAATGAATAGCTTACTATCATCATGGAATGCATTTTGTAATTGTCCACTGAGAATAACTTTTTTTTCTGGTCAATTTGTTTGTTTGTTTTTGTTGGGTTTGTTTTTTGTTTTTGCCCTGGAATGACAATTAGAACACAAGTAGTTCAATAAATCAGTAAGAGGAGATAGAAATGAGTACATCACACCTGCATCATGAAATCCAGGGCGACTACATGCAGATCCAGCCTGGAAAATGCAGGCCCTCACATTGTCCCAAAGGAGTGAAGACAGGGTTATTTATTTAGCACCATGCTCTATAGCATCTTGTCCAGGTACAGTGTGGTTCTATGCACAATGACAAAAAATTGTGTATGACTGGTTTGAAAGTGGATCTGGAGGACAAGGCCTTTTATGAAACAGGTGACATGAATGCATAGATAACATTTCATATGATAGGCCAAGATGAATTTAATTATTTGCTTTTTATATTATATTATACTTCATTTTATGATACAGACATGTAAGCAAGTAAGGTTTTTTTAATTTTGTCTAGTATTCATCTCTGGATCAGCATGTACACTTGTGCTAGTGTGAAGGATATTTCTTTCTTTGGATCCACAAACTATTAAATCCATAAAAAAGAAAAAATTCTGACATCCCAGTGGCTGGAACAAGCTTCCCTACAGAACTGAAATAAATTAGGAAATTTGGTGTTTTAAAAATACACTGAACATTTTTTTCTCTCCTCCTGCTGATTATGTGTTTGTATTGCTAATCACTCTTCCTACTGCATTGTAACTATGTTTATTACACGGCTTTGTTGAATACTCGATTCTGATTGGTCAATTATGGCATTCTACGGTCTGTTATTTCCGAATAGCAGACCGCTGCTATGAATAACAGACTGTTGCTGTGGACACAGTTCTGATCATAAGCTCTGGAGGACAACGTCCAATCATGTCAATCCGCAGAAAGAAGTCCGGTAAATTTTGTTGCTTTAATAATGAAACAACGTCAGCTCATTCGCAACAGCCTGTGGCAAAAAAAACATTACTCCATCAGAAAACACCATGGAAGATTTTTCTAATATTAATTTTAATATATTTGGAGTGCACGAAACCTTCAATTCATGGTTAATGGCTGAACTGTCCCCAGTAAAGAAAAGAAAAAGAACAAGAAAACAGCGCAAAAAAGGCAAGAGAGGTTAAAAGACACAAAGAGCTGGACGACAAAGAAATCAACAAAATTGAAGAAGATAGACATGAAATACACACTAAATGGAACATGGTATTGGCTATGGCAGTGTTTAAAGACTGAAAAGAAAAGAAAATGTCAACAGACTTTGACAGTTACAGGGCAGAAAACCTCAATCAGGTGCTGCGGTCATTTTATGCATCTGTTCAAAATTCCAATGGTAAAACTTACTTGATTGCCAGTAACATAGCAATTAGGGCTGGGATATGTCGACACTTCTCAAAGTTTGATATAATGAATTGTGCTACAGTCAGAAGTTTCTCCTGACAGTGGTAATTGGTCGCGCTGTACTCCCTGGGAGAGCGAGGGGGCTCAGGCGCGCGGCAGGGCTATTCAATTATCGAATTATTGGTTGTTTGACGGGGTTCGCTGCCTGCGTGCTCCGCACCTGCTGCCTATCTGGTTAAGGAGACGCCAGGGCTATTTAGGCAGGTGAGTGGAACCAGCACAGCAGTGATGCTGACGGAGGCCGATTACACTGGGTTTTAGAGTGGGAATTATTATTTGGATTATTTTTCGTGAAGCGTGCCAGCACGGGGATTTGAGTTATTTTCGTTTTTTTTTTTGTTTGAGCTCCGGGACTCGCAACCCGGGGCAGATTGTGGAGTTATTTTAATTTTTTTCTTCTTTTGGTGTGCCTGGATGCGAGGTTGTCTGTGTGTGTTTTTAGGCGGCTCCAGGAAGAGCAGAACCCAGAGGAGTGTACGCAGCGAGTCCCTGAGGGAGAAAGGAAAGGAAAGGAAAGTGCATGCCCGGGAGGTGGATCCCCCAGTTGTGAGGGAGGTGACACCGCGAACCGGCAGCTGTGTGCGTGAGTCCCCGGCACAAGGTGGAGAGGGAAGGGGGTGGACCGGCTGCTGAACTGTTTCCCTCAGTGACCGGAGCCAGCACAAGCGAGGAAAAGACATGGGTCGCCGCCGGAGCTGCCAGCCTGTCCACACGAGCGACGTGGAGGGCTTTGCCCCCCCCCCCCTTAAATTTCCTTTTTGTTCTGTGTCTGGTGTGCGTGCATGTGTGGAGCCTCCCCCACAGCGGTAGGACTTCCCCCTGGCGTGGAAAAGTGGTTCTCTCTCTCCCTGTGCCTGGTGGCGGGGGCGCCAGATCAGAGTATACTGCAGTGGGGCACGTGTGCAGGATATTGTGTGGTGTGTGGGGTTTTTTGTGTGTGGGGTTGTGTACCTGCTCATCTGGGTCCAGGGAGGGGAGGACGGGAGTGGGTAGCAGGGTGGGGGAAGAACATCTGCAGGTGGGAAATGTAACTGCGTCTCTTACGAATTTGTTTTTTTTCTTTAGTGAAATAAAGAGCATTGTGTTCCTACTCGCCTTGTCCTGGTGTACTTGTGGTGGTCCCTAGGAGGGAACGAACCGGTTGAGGCAGGGCTGGGCATTATGTCCACTCCCAACACTCCCTTAAAATCCAGCTATGGGGTATTTAAATCTAATTAAAAACCTTCGCAAAAATGGGAAAGATGTCAGCCAGCACCACCCCCCCATCTCGGCTACAGATTTGCGGCTCCTCAGGTGTTCAGAGGTGCTGTCTCCAAACGCAGCGAGCAGACTGGTCTGAAAAGTGTGGTTCGAGGTACAGCTGCATCTGGCAAGATGAGGCAGAGAGGGCAATCGAGGCTTAACAAGAGACTCTTATTTTGGAAACAGGATGAGAATGGCAATGAGTACATTTCTCTTGCCCACAACACTGAGACCAAGAACCACAAAGGTGCCAAAGATCCATGTAAATTACAGGGGGTGCATCTTCACTGAGCCTGACAATCCAAACTGCCAGTTTTAAAAAGTATTTATCCCTTTGCCCTCCTGATGCTAAAGCTTTCTACCTTCACCAACTAAAAAAAGACCAACAGCTACTGAACAGACATGCAGTGTGGTACTCTTGTGAGCCCATGGGGCACAATTTCCTTGGGCAAATGTTACCCCAAATCAGCCAGGCAGCCAGGCTTTCAAGGAGGTACACCAATCACAGCCTGAGAAGCACAGCTGTCCATCTCCTCTCTCAGGCTGATCTTGAGAGTAGGGAGATAATGTCTGTGACTGGGCACAGATGTGAGGGCAGCCTGAGGAGCTACTGGGCTCCAACCATTACAGATAGGGCAAAAGTGGAGCAAGATCTTGTGCCCCAATCCAGGCAATGGCAGCAGATCTGGTGAGTACCTCACCTACTTGCCTATCGCTACATACTAACTTAAGCGATAAGCAGTAGGGAAAATAGTAATATTGTTACCAGTTGTAACATTAGTAACAGTTATGCTTCCAGGTGTGTCAACTGCAAAGCCCCAGCAAGAAGGAAATGTAGAGATGAATGAGGACAGAAACGTCAACATCAATATTCCCAAAGAAGTCCCATTCACCTTGTCTCACTTCACCATCAATGGAAATGTTCAGTTTAACGTGAATTATAACCCTAGTGGGCTAATCTTAAGAAGGCTACAGAGTTTATGTTGCTATGGACGCAGTTCCAACTGTAGAATCTAACGGACTTTTTTTTTTTTAGCGGAAGCAATAAAATCATTTTTAAATCAATATTTTGTGTCAAATTATTGATTTCATTAGTAAGTAGCCGTGTAATAAGCGGGATAATCGCTGTACATTATCCCTTACTTAAATTGCCTACACAGGCACAAGGTTCTTCATCCAAAGGGGGATTATCCTGTTACTAAAAAATTCTAAAAATACTGATATTTATTTATTTCCAGATAATGTCAGCTAATACCATGCTCTTGTATGGTAAACCTGCAGGCCCCATGTGCCTTGGAAAAACTGTTTGTCAAGGTTTGCAGTGTTTGTTTGCAATTTAATCATTCACTTCATATCAGATAATGCCTTGCTGTGAGTATGTGATTGTCCTATTATATATATTATATCTAAACCATTAAGTCTGAGACAAATGTTGTTTTCTTGAGTGCTTAGAATTCCATTAAATAGTCCTCATGGTTTAAAAAAATAATGTATGCCAAATATAATGAGACTCTTTTGCAAACAGACAGCCCTTTTCTTCAAAAAGGATATGCATTTACCAGCCCATTCCCCTGGACATCACTAATTACTTCATCCATCATGTCTTACGGGCTTTCTTTGTTGACTGCAGGTCTGAAATCCAGGTGCCCTCAAACATTTTCACAGATACAAATGTCACTGGGAGTGAAATGAATGACCTGCTGTTGATACATGTTATGCCAATTTATTGATTTAGCTGTTAATCATGTGAAAAATGACATGAAACAAAACAAACAGCAATCAGCTTTGATGACAGTCCCAAGCCCCCAGCACTACACTTTCTGCATCAAAACATTTTTTAATCTATGTCAGGGTCACTCTCCTGTGCAAGGAATGGCAGTTGCTGGGAGATGACAAAGGAACTGTGCAGCACTATTTGAAGATGATAGAGTTGTCTTTCCAATGCTTTGCCTTCATTACTCTCAACTGGGTTGTCCTGTATAAAACCTCGTTCTGGAGTAGTGGCATCATTTACATTTAGTACGGCGTTTCAGCCATCATCCTAACGTTTCAAATCCTTCCATGAGTAATTTGAGAGGGTGCCAGCATTTCAAACCCTTATTTCTTGGCATTTAAAAGCCTTATTTCATTTAGAAGTTTAGGCATAGTGGTGAGCGTTGAGTTGCCAGTAGTAAACGTAACACAAATGTTAGTGGTAATGTGATTTTCATGACAATGTACTTGACATGAATTATTTCATTAAAGAATTGTGTGTATTGCAGGTTGAAGTTGTGAATTTATGTTCTCTGGTAGTGACTTTCAAGTTGTGGTATGATTAGATTAGATTTGGTGAGGTTGCTTTCAAGCGTGGGTCTTAAAAATCACTCAGGGTTCTGCATTGAAGACACAAATAAGGATAAATGGATGAATTTCTAAATTATCATTACTCCAGGTGTTCAAAGAGGCAACGGTAGCCCTGGAAGCCCAAACTTCAAAGCCTCACCTAGCAATCATTTCTACATAAAAAGCTAATACATAGCTACTAAACGTAACCACCTATCTCTCTGCATGAAGCATGAAATTAAAATAAAACTGTAATATTCAATGTAATATCCAATGTATTTTGATGTAACTATAGCAAATTTATTGAGTAATCGTATCTGAAGTGTAACAGTAGTGTTCAGCAGGGGTCAGGAGTTTGGTGCACTGAGACATCAGAAGAATGCCCTCCATCTTTCTTTTTGATGCCGAGTATCCATTCAAATAAAGCTCAGGTGCAAACACTAACCATCCAGACCGATATGTCTGTTTGCAGAAAGAAGCAGGAAGAGTTCACTAATCACAGCGGCTGCCACTGCCACCAAAGGTTCCCCCTGAATCAGCATCAACATTGTTCATTAGGCCTTGCAGCACACTGGCAGTGTTCATGACCCCGACTTTGCTGACTCATCGTACATGCAGCCATTCTGACTCCAGGCCTTGTGTTACATTTGCTGGTTTTGACAAAGCTGACTATGAAAACCAACTCTGTGCAAACCAACATCTGCAAGCTCATGCCACCAAACTGTCAGGGTCAGAAAGCATTATGAAGATGATCAGCTGTGGCACTACTGGGGATGCAATGTTCATGAGCTAGGCACATTAAAGCCCTCACAAAGCTCCCTCCGTGTTCAAACTTTTAAATGTGTTTGCAAACTGTTTGTGTCTTTTTTCCTGCTTGTTAACACGTTGCTGCAATATAACCAGATTAAGTGTGGAGCCAGCTAATAACTTGTGGTACTCTACACACATAAGTCATAACAGATCAGACATAGAGATGTCTAATTAAGACCCATGTTCAGGGAACAGCTCGATTAAACATAATAGATAGGAAAACTTGGCTGGAATGAAAAGCAGCGGATATTTGAAGGACCCTGTCTGAGAAACGATAGGTTATTGAGTTGAACAGGATCACACAATCAGCCCAGAGAACAGACATCTGAAGAGCTGCCTTTATCTTTAAAAGAAACATTGCCTCTTCAAGTCTGTTGACATTGGCTAACTCCAGGCATGCAATTTAAATTTTGCAATTTAAAATGAATGGACATCTTCTCCAAATCTCCAGCTACAGTCAGGAGCTTTTATGTTTGTTCATGCATCCCATCACTGCCTTTGGAACACTTATTCAGCAAGGTATGCTGTCCCCATAATGCATAATACAACCATGTTTTGGAGTTGCTGACCAATTTTTGTTTTTATTATTATGCTTAGCAGACACTTCTATTGAGAATGAATTACATACCTTTCTAAATTTTACATTTAAAAAAAAATCATGCATTTATACAGCTGGGTATTTACAGAGACGGTTCGGATTAAGCAACTAGCATCAAGGGTACAAAAAGCAGTGGCTCAGCTGGGAATTGAACCAGCAATCTCTAGATTTCAAATGCTGTTCCTTAATCACTAACACCACAGCACAGGTTCTTTGCAAGGTAAAGTACTGTTGCAGTTTTTGAAAACTGCCAAATTTATGCATGCAAAAATCATAAAATTGCCATCATTTGAGAGTGGAAATATCACACAGACTGAAAAATACATATGTCTCCTGTACTCCGTTGTCAATGACTTCCTTATTTCTGTAAACCTGGTATATAAGCCAACTAATTGCATCATTAATATAAACCGTTAGGGTTGTTTATCTTACCACTGTTGCAGTGTGGCAGATGCATAATGACCTGTTACAGTCATTTATCTGCCGTGGTATCTCAGAGCTGTGACAAAGTGTGTGGTTCGAATGCCGACTGCGCATGCTAAAGCGTGATTATGGTCCCAGTTAGCAGTGTGATGACCTCCACAGCTTCATCACCATGAGTGCTAGGGCCCAAGGCGGCTATGCTACGATAACAGGGACAAAACCAAACCCACAACAAAAACCAAACCAGAGAGCTTCCAATAATATCATTTATTTAACAAGATTAAGTGGCAACGTCAAGACAACAGACAGAGGCAAGGGGGACAGCAAACCAACACAGGACAAAAAATGGAGATCCCAGGCCCCGGTAGGATGTAGGGTTGGGGTCAGGGTCTCCCCAAACTAAACACAGGACAAACAAACAAACCTTGAAAGACGTGACACCTGTCAACTCACCATGCCAAAAGGACAACAGGTGAAAAGTGACAAAAAACCTCCCGAAAAGGCTGACGGGTTGGTGAGGAGTATAGAGAGAGGGAGAGAGATCCCCAGGTTTGATTTTATTCTATTGTACACACTCTCCCAATGGGGTATGTTTTGACGACCAAATGGTTCTAACTCTAATAGAAAATGCACTCTTCACATGTTTTCTTTGTTATTATAAAAGATTGCTTTAGAAAGTTCTGTAAAATGTATTCCTTTTTTATTTCATTTTCTTAGTCATGACATACATTGTCAGCTTACTCCGGTGTCGGTAAAGTTAGACATCTGTATTGCGATATAGTAAGTGTACCCGTGAGGCTGAAGCTATAATTTGCTTGAGTGTGAGATATTCCTTCACAGAGCTTTGCTGTTACTCGAGTCAAGGCTAAGTGGACCTTGTCACTGGAACATTCGCTCTGCATCAGTGGTGCTCAGTGCGGTAGTGGCAGCTCATAAATGTTGCGAAGTGCATCGCTTTTGTTTACAACAGCTCTCGATAATAGCGTGTCACTTTTCCACTCTGCCCCACCCCCTTAACAAATTCCCACCTGCTGCCGAATTAGGCTACACACATTAACATTTAATAGCACATCTTTACTAAACTGACTTTGAAATGTTTTAATTACCCAACGCTTTTGCACATCATATGCTCTGCTCTCGGCAGGTGGGTGACTGTGTTGGCCAATCTGAAGAGCTCGGCAATTACAAGGTAATTGGTGTGTTTCATGCTCCCTTCAAAACTGACTCACTCACAGAACGTTTCATATTAACGCCGCCCCATGGAGCGGAGGGGAGTAGGTCGGCTGGTGCAAGCAGGTGGTCAAGAGCCGTTGAGTTGAAACCATTGTCTAAAACACAGTGATCCTTCGGTAGAATAAGTGGAAATTCCCTCGGTAGCATTAGTCCTCTCTGGGTACAGACTTACACCCCAGCGTGTGCGTCATTGCCTTTTCTGATTTCAGTACGCGTGCCCTGGCACAACTGGCATTTTAACAATCAGTGTTTCTGATTTCCTTCATCTTATTATTTTGATTAGATGCAAAAAAAATGTGTTAACAATCAAATATACAGTCCTACACAATGAGGGATATTCTCCCATGCGCATAAGTAAAAAAAAAAAAAAAAAAGCGCGCAGTAACGCACTTTTCAGCCTATGCGTATTCTCCCCTTGACTTAAGTCTATGATTTGCGTGCCATGAAGGCAGTTACGCGCTTCGGGTGGAGCAACCCCAAAATCTGGGAGTTTCTTATGTAAACACCATTTACGCGTATTCTGCCCTTGACTTAAGCGCTTTTCAGCTACACCCTTCTGAGGGCTATAGTAAGTCAAGCGCCACTACGTGGCGAAACACCATATTGCCTTTTAAGTCGGCGGTAGGCCTACTTTTAACTTTATTATACATGTACAAATAAAGTTCAAAATGTACGATATTTGTGTGGCATTATTTTTAAATTACAATAACATTTCTTGTAACCATATATTATATTGTTAAACAGAAAAAAACGTTTTACATCACATGGTGTTGTGAACAAGCCTGGTAAATAATTAGTTCAATTAGAATAAAACAGAAGTATCAATTAAGATGAGTATAAATAGGAACAATCTTCTAGTATGCCTTAAAAATCCTAAACCAAAATGCCTGCTCTTCATTTGCTTGTGTTCCTGAGAGAGTGGGAAAGACGGAGAAGAGCTCTGCAAGCGCAAAGAAGACAGCCACGAATATTCCGACCTCATTTGGATATACTGGGGCTCATTGACGCACAGTGCATCCAGCGATTTCGTCTCAACCCTGAAGCCATCATCCACCTGTGCAGACTCCTGGACGAACAGTTTTCCAGCCACAGTTATCACCCGCATTCCCTACCGGTTCTCATCAAAATCACCAGGCAGTGCTGTCTGTTCTTGCATCTGGGCCGTTTCAAAGGGTGGCTGAATTTTTAATAATGAATTTTTAATAATCGGCTACTCAGGATGAGTTCAACCGTGGACACTGGAATGTATTTTGTTACACCTTTTCCTCAATATTGTGTATTTATTAACCCTTTCACGCGTACGGTCACACCGGTGTGATTAGCCGTTTCCCGCATATGTTAAAACCGCTGCGATTAGACAACTAGATTGGAAAAATTCTAGCTAATTTTAGCTTTGATGAAACAATGATTTAACATTTAAAAATATAGTAAATGCTAACTATGAGAAGCTTAATAACGCTAATGAGAACATAACGAACCATGTAACGTAACACTCGCGCTACATAGCATAAAAAATAAGTTATGTGCAAAAGTGTTAATGAATCTCCACACATCAAACACGTCTTTATACATAGGCCCGGCACATGTGTCGTTTATATATTTACTTTATTTTTGGGTTTGTCATACATACAAACAAAAGCTTTCCTTTGAGGCGATTCGTAATATAGCTTTCTCTTTGCATTTATTTTCAAAAGCAGAGTCTGGTTTATGGTTTGAATGGATGTCAATGACATTCACATGGTCAATGTGTAAGTCCACGTTCCACGGTTTCCCGACAGCCAAAATAAACGAGGTTGTGACTCAGTCTACTTCTATTTTAAATAAATCACGCCTCTTTCATGAGCTCACCTTCATTCTGAAGTTAGGCGCTGTGGGCGTGATCGGAGCGCGTAGGGGAGAATATGCGTAACTGAAATGCGCTTAACTGGAGGCTAGCCAAAAAGGACTTACACGTGAATGGGAGAATACCCCCCAATGTTTTTAATACAATAACACATGGTCATCTTAACAAATTGAAGAAGCCATTATTATTATTAACTTGATATTCACCTAGTTCCAGTTCTGTTGACACACTGAAGTCAGTGGCATGATTCACATTGCTATATTATAATTATGGCTGCCCCCTGAAAGGCGACGAGTCGAATCATCTGTCGGAAACCCGTCAGTCGACTGAGACTCTTCAAGTCGAGCAGTTGTTTTTTTTTTTTTTTTTGTCAGTCAGTGTGCATTACAGTAACAGGATAAAACAGATAGAAGCTTACACAAAAAATGCACAGGGATAACATTTCAATGAGGAATTATAAATAAGCGGAATCATACATATATTTTTTATATTTTAGCAGGGCTAGCTGGCGCACTTGCTAAAAAAAAATCCATGTGACAACATGCACTGGTGGTTAACTGATGAGGAGTGGTTGGTAAACTAGGCTAGCTATAACCATGTGTCAGAAGAAGTATAAAGTGTGGCAGGATTTCGAACTTTTTGAAGGACAGCTATGTGGCCATTCAGCAATTATCTGGGCAGATTTACTATACATATAATGCAGGCAGGGGTATACTGGGAAAAAAATTCAGCCCTGGACTTGCTTGGGAATTAAAGTATATGTGGCTACGATTCTCAAGTTCTGTCTACAACTGAGATTATCTCTTAATTAGTTAATGTGCATGGACTTTACAAACGATTATATTCTTCTGAATATACGTCATGTAGCAAGTTTTATCATCGCGTTTAATGCAGCTAGCTAGCTAGCTAGGTACAACTTGGACATCAGCGGTCCTGAAGTTCCCTTAAACCCGCTAGGTAGCCTTGATAACAGCACACAGCTAACATTGAAAACTTGTCTCGTTTTATTTAGCGTTAATTAAAAAAACAGCGGTGACAATGCAATAGTGTGACGGTTGGGGAAGTGGGCGGAGTATACACCAGCATGCTCTGTGCTCTGTGGTCCACTCTCTTCCCCTATTACGAAAATTCCCACTGTGACCGTGTTTGTCTTCCCTTTTAGTTAGCCCCCTCCTCCTTTCCCTTGTGTGTGAGTCTGTCTGTGTTGCTAATAAACAGCTGGCTAGCCAAACATAGCAACTCGCAGCGTCATTCTTCGCAAAGTGAACCCGGCACGCTACAATATTTTACTTAGGTTAGATGATTGCATTGTTGCTACGCAACTAAGCTCTGTTTGAACTAATCGTGATGGGACTTTGTCAGTGTCAAAGTAAAGGATTAGGCTACATACAAATGTGTGTCATTGAAAACTGCTGTGCAACATGCCTTAACAGCGAAAGCATTCATGAAATTATGGTGTCTTGTTATTGAAATAAACATTCATTTCTCAGTCCTCCCAGTTGAACCATTTCATCAGATGATAGGCAAACAGAGAGGGCCGGTAAAACCTTTATGGATTTTTTTGACTGTCCACCGGCCCACTGATGCGGCGGCCCACCAGGATTTGTCCCGATATGCCCGATGGCCAGTACTCCACTGAATGCAGGCAATAAGTCTATTTACAAGGCTAATTTAACCCTTTCGCACGTAACTTATTTCTTATGCTATGTAGCGCCCGTGTTACATGACATGGTTCGTTATGTTTTCATGAGCGTTATTAAGCTTCTCATAGTTTTCAGTTAGCATTTGTTATATTTTTTTAATGTTAAATCATTGTTTCTTCAAAGCAAAATTTAGCTAGAATTTTTCCAATCTAGTTTTCTAATCGCACCGGTTTTAGCATATGCGCTAAACGGCTAATCACACCAGTGTGACCCTACGCGCGAAAGGGTTAAATGCTCAAAAATATGTTCCCATGACTGTGTTGCATTTGACTATGTTAATGTGGTCGAAATCATCACTGAAACTCATGCCAATGGATTTTCTGATTGCCAGATAGTCTATATGAAAAAAAGCAATGAACAGTCGAATCGTCATATTGACCAGCCAAATCCGATTCGACTGACAAAATTCTGAGTCAGGTACAGCCCTAATTATAATGAATAAAACTTACTCAGAACTGCGGCCTGTGTTTTTAATGAAGCTGAAGATAGACAGCTACCCACAGGTATGAGAGTTCAGCAAGCACCAAAATAAATGCCAAAAGTTTATTTGGGTTGAAAACAACATGCTTTAAAAAAGCAATCTTTTAAAAGTCAATCACAACAGAATATATTAAATGAAGTTCTCAGTTTGTACATGATTCTTTTTTTATAAAGACAAATTGCAAGCAAATCAAGGCAACTTGTACTAATTCCAGGGACCTCAGACTTCAGTACTGTGCATGAGATGAAAACCTGTTGCACTCATTTAAAATGGTCAATCAGAATTATGGGTGAGGCACATCATTGTAATACTGAGTCTTGGCATTAATGCAGTCCTCCTCTAGACACAAATGACTTTTGCCTATAAGCAAATGCAATATTAGGTGGGATGCATTTGAGCCTGAATGCCAACTATCAGCTCTGTGCGGGCTCTAAGGCTTTTGATCAATCTCTCTCCACAGAACCTCTGAGGGCTGCAGGCAATTTCATGAGATTCTCAGCACGCGTTCCCAACATGAACCTGTCATGGACAGCCGTATCATCTACCAGTCATTATGCTGAATGTAAAGAGGATACGATCCTCTCTGCAAAGACCCCCACGTAGTTTATGGGTACGTTTGAAGTAAATGAGCCTTCCCGATACTCTATGGGATGGCTGACATACTGTATCTCTGCATATCTTCCTATATAAAAGACCGCAGTGTCTCTGAGCCCTGCAGACTCATCTTACAGTTTGTGCATCTGGATATTGGCTCATTTATACATAATAACCGCTTCAGCAAATAGTATGTTTGTATACATGCAACAATATTTGCTCTTCCAAAAATATGATCCTGATTGTAATCTAGCCAGCAGCTCATTGTCTCAGAAGAGACCCTGTGGTTCATGTGTTAAGTAGGCAAGAATCATAGGTGATATGTGTAAATAACAACTCTGAAAGAGTAATTTTAATGAAAAATGCAGTATTTAATGTTTTTCATCACCATTCAGTTCAGTGGGTATGCCTATTGAAAATCAAAGTCCCAGAGTGTCAGCAGAGGCATAGCCATGTCCTTCCTCAACGAATGTGACGTTAGTGCATGACATTCTGCCCTGCTAATTCGTGAATGATGGAGTCGATCATGAAGCTACTTGCAACCTTCCCAATGTATGAATGAGCCTTCACATCATGCACATGTTGCAGTCCTGACACAAACTCCATTTCCCTTTCATTAAAATGTTCATTAAAATTGTAGTTCAAACTGAGTGCAATCATATTATTTTGTTCCTTTTTGCTCTGCCACCATTTCCCAGAGTGCACTAGGTCACTGGGCGTGCTCATTCCACCTCCTTACACATGAGTAGCAAACATGGATAAAATGCACGTAAATTCAAACCCTACACGGAAAGGAAAGTTATGTCTACAGCAAAGCAAAGGGACCTGTTTGTGTGGTTAAGTGATTAGCAGCATTTTTCAAAGAAAAAGTAGAACAAGAACAGGATTTGCAGAGAGACTGATTGAGTCTGGGCATTGCATGACTTCAAAGTCATCAAATGTAAAGGCAGAAAATGCTAATTATTCTTTGTTGCATGAATTTTTTATGTATTAGTATCAATATGTCTGATGTTTTATGTAACATTGAACTGGTGTCTTAATTACAGATTTCTCTATCATTTGTGTTTCATTTGCTTCAAAAAAGTTGTCAGTGCTCCCGCCCCATAGCCATTGTGTTTTTTGTTTTTCTGTCTATGTGCTTTTGTTTTTCCTGTGTTCTAGCCCTGCCCCGCTCCCCGCCCGGTCTCCACCCGCCTGATTGCCTCATCGCCTTCACCTGCCTGCCTGCGCACCTGTTTCCCATTTCCGTTGTCAGCCCTGTCCTATATCTTCCCTGCGTGTCCCTGTCCTGTTGCTAGTTCGTCACAGTTGCTTTTGCCTGTTTCGTCTCCGCTGTTTGTTTTCTCGTGTTTATTACTGATTTTCCCGTTTTCGACCTGCCTGTTTTTTCGACCTGTTTTTGCTTGCCGCTCTGCCCTGTTTGCCTGTATATCTGCCTGCCCGGTGTTTGACCCTACCTGCTCCGTTTACCTGCTTCTGGATTTGCCCCTCGGACTGCCTTTCTGGTTTTGACCCTGCCTGTTTTTTTTTTTTTTTTTTTACGATCTTGCCTGTGGACTTAAATAAATCTGCCGGAATACGACATTTTCTGTGGTCTGCGACTGAGTCCTTGCCCGAGCCCCTGACAAAAGTACACAAAAAACCATACTAATTCTGGTCTTATTGCATCATCATCATCATCATCATCCTTCTGCCGCAGGCAAAATCAATGTCACTTCAAGCCTCCAGGTGTCCCTATCTGCCATCAGTCTGGCCATATCTTCCGCTGGTAGCTGAAGGTCTCTGGCAATGGAATTGATGTAATTGAGAGGTCCTCCACCCCTGTTATGGCAGGGGAGCCTCAATAATAGAAGGTCTGAGACTTGTTCTTTGACCCACAAGCAGTGTCCAGCAAACCTAGCTCTGCGTTGTGCTATGATGGTGGAAATTGGTGGTAAATCACTGTAGAGTTCATCTCCTGGACTTACAAGGTTCAATAGTGAGACCTTTGGTGTGGTCAGGGTCCATGGACTGTCTTAAGATCAACAACAATGACAAAGAGATAGGGTGCTAATGTGTCTCCTTGGAGGATTCCAGCAGTAGTTAGAACCTCCCTGGTAGGACCATCCATGCTCTGAATGAAATCTGAGGGGTTGCTGTACAAGATTGCAATTGCCTTTACAATCTCCTCAGGTATACCATAATTCAGAAGTATGTGCAGCATAATTTTTCTGTTCACACTCTCTTTTTGATGATTCATCTGAGGGCAATGATCTAGGGTAAAGTTGATCTGCCCTTCCTGAAACCATTCTGGTTGGGTCGAAGAATAGGAATAGAAGTGGTGTGATTCTGTTAAGGAGCATTGAGTTGTAGATCTTGAGACATGGGAGACAGTGTGATACCTCTGTAGTTTGGAGGCAGGTGAAGATCACCTTTCTTTGGTTGAGGAATGATGCAGGACTTTGAGAAGACATCAGGTTTGTTTCCTTTGTAAGTGTTCTTGAAAGAGATGGCTTGTCCAGATGACTACGGGTATGTTGTCAGTACCTGGGGTCTTGGATATTCTTAGTTTGGTTAAGCATGTCTGAAGTTCATCCATGGTGAGGGGGTCTGATTTGATTGGAAGGGTGTCAGATATCTTGTGTCAGAAGAAGGTATCAGTTAGATCAACATCATCTTGCTCAGGCTTGCCAAGAACTGAATTGAAGTGTTGGAACCACAAATCAAGCCGATGTTTGGCGCTATTTCATTTAATGTGAATCAAGGGGGCTGCTTTTTTTGTTGGTGACTTCCCTGAGAACCTCCATGCTACAGAGTGCTTATTCTTAAGATGTGCTGTCTCCAACTCTTGGGTCTTAGCCTTTAAATGCTCTTCAAGGACTTCAGTGTAAGCAGCATCTAGTGCAGCTTTAGCTTCTTCAAGCTTTCTTTTGGAGGTCTTTGTTGATTTGCATTATTCTTGTGGCTCTTTTCAGTTCATTCCTGGCTTCAGTAACTTTTACACTGGTCTCAAAGTTGGTGTTCTTCTTCCTTCGTGTTGAGAGTAATTCCAGTGCAGTCTCTCTGTTAGCAGTGATTAGGGTGTCATAAACGGCACTGCAATTATTATGGTCTTCAAGTTCATCACGAAGAAGGGTGAATCTGTAGTGAACTGCAGTTCACTCCTAGGATGTCTGGTTCTTGGAATGCAGCTGGCTTGATAGGCAGGGCAGTGATGTAGCAGGACTGGAAGTTGGAATGTGATGCTTGGGCTGCAGCTCCAGGCAGGAGCCCGGAGCAGGGATAGGAAACAAATAGAAGACAGTGATTAGTGGATGATAAGAATGGCAGGAATGTACAACAGAGAGGCAGGAGAGGAGGGGCAAAGAAGAAGGTGCCAGTGTGCAACAAGGAAAAAACCCCGGCAGGCTAACATTATAGCAGCATACCTAGGGGACGGGAGGCAAGGGACCGGCATAGTCATGAGGGTGACCCTAAGGCAGTCAACACCAGATCACAGCACAGAGTCCATGATAAAGTAACAGCAATGACCACTTAGTCCACCAGAGACTCTATGATCCACACCAGCACCAGGTCATGTCCCTCAGCTGAAGGATTTACTGTATAGATATGTTTTGAGCCTAAACTTAAAGGTGGAGAGAGAGTCTGCTCCTCGAACCTCGGTGGGTAAGCTGTTCCACAGGAGAGGGGCTCGATAGGAAAAGGCTCTACCGCCTATAGTTGTTTTGCCCACTCTTGGAATGATGAGAAGCCTGCCATTTTGGGAACGAAGGGCTCTTTGTGGAAGGTATGGGTGAAGAAGGTCCTTAAGATAGGGAGGGGCAAGCCCATTTAAAACTTTAAATGTGAGTAAGAGTATTTTAAAATTGATCCGGTATTTAATGGGTAGCCAATGGAGAGAAGCTAGAACTGGGGTAATGTGTTCAAAGCATTTAGTTCTAGTTAAGATTCGAGCGGCTGCATTTTGTACCAGTTGAAGGGGTTTTAGTGAGACATTTGCACATCCTGACAAGAGGGCATTACAGTAGTCTAATCTGGATGTTACAAAGGCATGGATTACTTTTTCAGCATCATTAATTGATACAATTTTCCTGATTTTGGCTATATTTCTCAAATGGAAGAAGGCTGTCCTAGAGGTGTTAGTTATGTGAGTTTCAAAAGAGAGCTCAGGATCAATAACGACACCAAGGTCTTTGATAGCTGTACTCGAGACAAGGGAGACACCACCAAGGCCCAGTGTAAAATGAGTGAATTTGCTCCTGATTGAATTTTGGCCAAAGACTAATATTTCGGTTTTGTCTGAGTTCAGGAGGAGAAAATATCGGCCCATCTAATTCTTTACATCTGTTAGGCAGGCCTCCATGTTTGATATATTCAGAGGGACATTCGGGTTTGTTATTTGTTGTTTATTCGGGTTTGACTGATATGTATAGCTGAGTGTCATCTGCATAGCAGTGTAAACTAATGTCATGTTTACGGATGATATTGCCAAGAGGCAACATGTATAATGAGAAGAGCAGAGGCCCAAGCGCAGATCCTTGTGGTATACCATACCTGACTCTGGAACGAGTGGAAGATTCATTGTTAATGGAGACAAACTGACATTGTTCTGATAGATAGGACCTAAACCAAGAAAGAGTCTCTCCACTTATGCCAACCAGGTTTGTGAGGCGGTCGAGGAGGATACGATGATCGATGGTATCAAAGGCTGCACTTAGGTCTAGTAGCACAAGAAGAGAGATACAGCCATTATCACAGGAGAGAAGAAGATCGTTGAGCACTTTCAGGAGAGTGGTTTTCGTGCTATGATGAGGTCTGAACCCGGACTGAAAGACTTCCAAAATATTGTTAGAGTGTAAAAATGCACAGAGTTGCTTTGATACTGCTTTTTCCAGAATTTTTGAGAGGAATGAAAGATTCGAGATGGGCCTATAGTTTGACAAGTCACTGGGATCTAGATTGGGCTTTTTCAGAATAGGCTTGATAACTGCTACTTTGAAGGACTGAGGTACATGTTGATAAGTTTTAATAACGGTGTGCCAATTGCAGGCAGTAGCTGGTTTAGGAAGCTGGTTGGTATGGGGTCTAGTTGGCTGGTGGAGTTTTTAGTAGAATTGATAAAAGAAGAGAAGTCACTAAATTCAATGGGTATAAAAGAGTCAAAGCGCGAGGCAGTCCTAATAGACATACCTACATTGTCTGGGACGGGACTGGCCAAGCAGGAGGCAGAAGTCAATGAAAAATTTTGTATTGTGTCTCTTATCTTTATGATTTTACTATCAAAGAAGTTCATGAAGTCATTGCTACTATAAATTGCTGGCATGTTAGGGTTAACTGATGCAGGACTCTTCGTTAATCTGGCAATAGTGCTAAACAGATATCTAGGATTGTCCTTATTTTTCTCAATAAGGGTAGAGAAATATTTGGATTTGGCAGCTATGAGGGCATGCTTGTAGGTTAGGAGACTTTCCTTCCTTCCATGCTAAGAAAAAAACTAATTTGGTGGAGCGCCATTTTCTTTCGAGTTTTCACGTAGTTTGTTTGAGAGCACGGGAATGGTCATTGTTCCAAGGTGCTAGCTTTTTGTCTGTGATTTTCTTCCTTTTGAGGGGAGCAACGGCATCCAGAGTTTTACGTAAAGTAGAGTCAACACTGTCTGCAAGTAGATTAATTTCAGTTAAACTAGGGTTTGAACATAAACTAGAGGAGATTTCATTGTACAGGCTGTATGATGTAGGGAGCTCGTCGATAAAGGCATTGGCTGTAGAAGAACAGAACATGCGCCTAGAAGAAGATTTGGGCTCTGAGTATGTGAAGCACGTTAGTGGTAAATTGAAAGAGATGAGATAGTGGTCCGATAACACAGGATTGTGTGGCATAATTTCTGCCTGGTTAATATCTGCTCCATATGTGTGGACCAAATCTAGAGTATGGTTACGGTAGCGTGTGGGTTTATCCACAGCTTGATAGAGTCCAATAGGTTCGATGATAGACTAGACAAAAATGCTGTTCTGAACGGGTCATGTTCATTATCCATATGCACATTAAAGTCACCTACTATCACAGCCTTTTCTGTATTGACAACCAGGTCAGATAAAAAGTTGGCTAATTCCAATAAGAAAACACTATGGGACGGGTAGCCTGTAAACTATTACAAGGGTAAATAGCTGAAATGCAGTCTTGTCAGGATGTGCAAAGCTAAGTACTAACTGTTCAAACGAATGAAAGTTATAGCCAGGTTTAAAAGTGGCAGAGTTTGGAGCTGTGTACAGCAGCAACACTGCCACCTCTGCCAGTAGGTCGAGGGACCTGCTGATTACTTAATTAGGAGGAGTTGATTCATTAAGCGTGACAAAGTCATTATGTTTAAGCCAAGTTTCAGTCAGGCATAAGATATCAAATTGGTGATCAGTAATCAATTCATTTACTAATATCGCTTTAGGTTGTAACGACCTGATATTTATTAACCCAGTCTTAAGGATCATCTGTCTACAAGTACTACTTTCAGGTTTGTCAAATTTAATTTTTATCAAATTATCAGCACAAATGCCCCTACTGTTTTTAAGAAGTTTGGGACCGAGAGTCGGGGAACAGACACTGTCTCTATGGGATTGAGTTTAAGTGGTGGTTCCAGGGAAAGAGCAGACATCTGTGTAGGACAGAAAGTCTGATGTCTGGCCTTGGCCCTGATAAGTCAAGGTTTAGAGGAATTCAGACTATGATCCAGGTTTCTAGAGATGATAGCTGCACCCTCCCTCGAGGCGTGGATGCCATCTCGTTTTAAAAGTCCAGGCCTCCCCCAAAACTTGTGCCAGTTATCTATAAAACCCACATTGTTAGAGGGGCACCACTCAGACGACCAACGATTTAGTGACGTTCATCTGCTGTAGATCTAGTCACCACGCCACATGGGGATGGGGCCAGAGAAAATTACTGATTCCGACATTTGCTTAGCAATCCTGCACACCGATTCAGTAGTTAACATTGTTATTTCCGATTGTCTCATGTGGACATCGTTAGCGCTGACGTGAATAACAATTTTAGAGCATTTAGTTTTACTTTTACCTTTAGCTTTCGCCAGCACTTTCAAATTGGCTTCTATGTTGGTCGCTCTGGCTCCAGGAATGCAACTGACTATGGTCGATGGCGTCTCTACGTTCACGTTTCTAAGAATAGAATTGCCAATAAGCAGGGCTCCTTTAACAGGCTTCTCAGCAGGTACGTTACTGAGGGGGGAGAACCTGTTGGAAACGTGAACCGAGGGTTGGTGGTGCACCGGGGGCTTGCGCTTACGTCTATTTTCCCAAACCGTAACCCACTCACTTTGCTGCGAAGGCGCTGCCGGGGTTGAACTAGGGGAAAGGCTAACTGATGCATCTGGTACCAAAAAAGACTCAATAAACTTTTCACTAGCTTTAATCTCGTATAAGATGTGGATGCGTGCTTCTAATTCTGCACGAATGTTTAATGTTTAACTAATGTTTAGCTCACATTCATCACAAGTAAAGTTGGTAGTAATGGCAGAGAAGGAGTAACTATACATGTTGCACACAGAGCAGGAGGGACAGTGAGAGGGATGAGAGCTAAGGATAGGAGAAACGAAGCTGCGAGAAGCCTTTGCTTTGTGAAAATGTTGGAATCCGCAAATACCCTGGGTTTTAATCCTGGCTGGGTCTTAGCCGATCTGCATCTTGCGTGTATATATTTTCCTTCTTTAGATAGGTGTTGGAGTTCGCGTTGTAGTTTTCTGTTTTGTTGTTTGTTTGTTCGGCGTCTGCATCTGGTGTTTGGGAAGTGAGAAACAGGAAGCAGGTAGCGAGCAACAGGTCAATTCTTCTCATGGGTTCTCTAGCAGGGGCTTTGCTCTGCCTGTAGCTGATCTGACATTTACAGGAAACTATTCTGTGGTCTGAGAGTTCTTGATGCTGAAGTTGATACACTTTTTCCTTGCCAGTAAGTAGTCTAGTTGTGCAAGGCCATCATTATGGGTAACGATGCGTCTATAATTTACTTGGTCGCTTCTGAAACCTGCTTGATGAAATCTTTCATGAGCTTTCCATTTCTATTAGTTTCTTTGTTCTGTTGGACCAAGTTGAGCATTGAAATCACCAGCAGTTAAGCAGATAGATCCTTATAGAAACAAGCAACTTCTTCCTCTTTAGAAGTATTGGTTGGACTGTAGCAGCATAGAACTGATGTTTGGGGATTGCCTGCGAGTGTTATCTTGAGGATGCATTCACTGCACTTGATAATGCTATGGCACGACGTAAGGGCCCTTGGTGACAGCAGGACGCCAACACCTGCAATTGTGGCATTTTTGATATTTTTCCATGCTGATGATGTTATCAAAGTAAAACCACTGAACTTTTCTTGTGAGAGGTCTTCACTATGAAAACAGCGATGTTCTTAGATGCAAATTATTTCAATTCCATAGTGTTCCATAGTGTTCCATAGTGTTCTGAGATTTGTCATCTCAGATTTCTTAGGGATTGTTGCCAGAGTATGGGTGTTGAAAGTGCTTACTGAGAAAGGGAGTCTGCGGTGTGCAAATTTCTCCAAACGATCTTTGTCAACATCAGGACCAGACCATTGAGCAATTTCCTCCTTTGGCTCTTTGCTGTTTGTATTCCTTCCCAGCCAATGTGCCACACTTTCTGCTGTGAATAGGCAAAGGCACCCATTAGCATTCATGACAGATTTAAAACTGACTTAAAGGATGCACCGCTGTCTTTGGAAACAAAAGGACGTGGGTGATTACAGCTGGTACTGGGAGCTGTACTTGATTAAGTCAGCCGCATGCCACCGTACACGCCAACCAGCTCCAGCAAAATAACCAATCAAGCAATCTGCTGAGGCTTTTCAGAGTGAATTGATTCGGAGGGTGGCACAGCGGCACTGGAGCACAGTACCCTGAGCCACTGTGTGCTGCCATGTCCTTGTCTTTAACCTCTCCATGCAATAAAAAACCTGCAGTTTCAGCGTGGGATGGTTACCTCCACCTGGATGTAATTTTCAGTTGAAATTGTACAATCCTTGCATTCAGATTTTTTAGGAGCTGCTTTCAGGAATGAATACAAATTTTAGACACAACCTGACCCCTAATGCTTGCTCGCTCTCTCTCTCTCTCTCTCTCATGATATGTAAATGTTTAAATGAGAGTCCTCTTTATTGTCCTCTTAATGCAGTCAAATAATCTTCCAGACCTCTGTGACTAAATCATTAGAGTAAGACAGTCTCCATTCCACTGGAGCAGATATTCCAGTTCATCTGAACAGATTGATTTGTGTTCAGGTTAAATATGAGGCATCTTTCAAAAATATGTTGAAGAAAGCAGACAAATACATGTGCGCGCACACACACACACCTAGTCACACACATACAAATGCACGCACACACACACATCTACACGTGCACATACACACATACAGATGCATGTACAGATGCACACACACACAGATGCACATACACACATGCATGCACACACACATACATATGTGCACATACACAAACGCATGTGCACACACACACACACACACATGCATACACACAGGCACACACACAACAGATGCACATAAACACACGCATGTGCACAAATACACACACACATACACGCATGTGCGCACGCACACACATAGGCAGTCACACACCCATGCACACTCACACACACATGCACACTCACACACACATGCGTGCACACATACACACTCACAAACACATGCACATACAAATAGGCATGTGCGCACATACACATACACACATACACATGCATGCATGCACACGCACACACACACACACACACACGCACACACAAACAGGTATAGACACACACACACACGCACACACACACACACACACACACACACACACAGCAAAATCAACCTCAGGCTAATGAGATCTTACAGAGATGGCAGGTGAATCCCTGAGTTTTTTTCAATTGCTAACAAGCATTGGTCAATACTGAAGCCACTTTTTCAAAACTCTTCATACAATCTGCATTACCAACATGCATCGTGGCCAATCAGTTAATCTCACCTCCAAAACTCACTCAAACCACCAAAACACTTCATACATGTCCCAAAATAAGCTCGTTTGACCATAACACTGGCAACAATTCTCACTCAGAAAACATACATTGTCACTCATAATACACTGACCTAAAAACACTAACAGGGAGCATTACGTAAATGATGAACTTTTATCTTTGAAGTTTGAATGATTTTTCACATAAATCAGTATTTCATTATAGAATAAGAATAACACCTTTTCACTTTATTGACTGTACTAAAGTATATGTAACAAGAATGAATCAGAAATGCAGCAATTTGCTTCAATATCTTTTATTTTTTCTATATCTTTACATATAGTAATTTACTTGTGAAAAATAAAAAGTTGAAACAAAAAACAAATTCCTGAAATTCCAGTGCTGCAATAATAATTACAAAAATAAAAACATCAACAACATGTATAGTATAATCACTCATATTGTACAGTACTGTGAGGGTTCTATTCCTCCCTCTCCCCTGCAGTTGGCCACAAGTTCTCACCAACATCACATATTATGTCTTCTATGGCAATGCATCTTGGAAAGTATCTTCTGGAATGTCTAATCCAACCCTGGCAGTCTTCAGGAGAAGTGTCTCTACACCCCATATTCATGGCATCCAGTAAGGCCATTTGGTCATGTGGATGGTGGTCATAAACTTTCCACCTCCACGCAGAAAAAACTCCTCTATGGGGTTTAGGAAGGGGGAGTATGGAGGCAGGAATAGTACTGGCATCCTGGGATGTGCAGCAAACCAGTCTGTGACTGCAGCAGAGTGGTGGAATGTCATATTATCCCACACAACAATGAAGGTAGGGGAGTTTCTGGGATGCACATCTCACCGGTTGTTTTGCTGGAAAATTCATACTATTCATACTGTTGAACGTTGCAGATTTGGTTTCACCCTTGAACCGGCATCTCTCAAAGACAGACCATGGTTTACAACATGGTCAATAATTGTGGTCCTTATCTCATCAGAGACCACCGCTCTTGGTCTTCCTCTCCTTTGTCCTCCACACATTCTCCCTCCCCATGCCACTCTTCTTTCCCCACCAACCTGTCTTCCTTGATCCATGTTTCCAAACAAAATCATTCCGAAGCCGTCCCCTTTTGTCTGTTTGGTAACGAGACTGAAAACAGGACCCCTGGGTAGGCTTTCAGCTGAAACTGCAATCAGCTGTGTTTGGAATGATTATTATTTCATTTTATTGTAAATGTTCTGCTAAGATTTTCTATATATTTCAATATGGTTACTGTAGAAATGCACGAAATTGGCCATCATTCTGTTTTGAAAACAGTGTGTTAGCATTTGAAAAATGTGCTGCAAATATATAGTGTTTTGCAGGTGGTGGAGTATGAATGAGAAAAGAGTTCATGGATTTTGGAAAATGTGGTCATTGAATGCATTTTGTGTGAAAGCAATGAAAAATGATTCACAGTTTGGTCCACATAGACTTCTGTTTCGCTGACTGTGTGAAGAGTTTTGACAATGTGACTTCAGTTTTGACCAATGCATGTTAGCAATTGAAAAAAACTGTAAAAGCTTTTGCTGCTGTAGGCAGCAGTGTGGTGTGTTGGCAGCAGTTAGGAGCAGGGCTCCTAACCATAATGTTGCTGGTTCGATTCCCCACTGTGGCACTGGTGTTGTACTCTGGACAAGGTGCTCAGTAAATATCCAGTTGTATCAATGGATAACATTGGAAACTGCTCTGGATAAGAGTGTCTGTTACAGTTTTTTTACAATCATTTTCACACGTCTCAATACCATGTCCACTTTTTCAAAACACTTGACACATTCACTATATCAGTAGACTATGTGAACTAAACTGTGTACACTTTTGTATTGCTTTGATACAAAATGCATTCAATCAACACTTCTTCCGAAATTCATGAATACCTCTCTCAGTCAATGTTCACCACCAGCAAAATTCTGTGCAATTACAGAAAATTTTGCAGGCATTTAGATACTCTGTTCAAAACAGTTAACTTTCAGTTCAAAACCTGACAAAATTTAGATCACTGTAGATGGAAATATGCTGCATTTTGACAGACAAATGAAACTATACGCTTGAAATATGACAGTTTATTCTGATTTTAGCCGAAAGTTTATTCAGTTTTTTTGTTTGCAGCCTTGTTACCATCTATACAAAAGTGGTCATATTTGCATTGAAATGTATATAGCTAAAATATAGATGTAGTTGTTGCTGAAGAGATTTTTCCACTGTTACTGCTGTATATGTAAGTAATGGGCTATCAGTGAGAGAAAGTGACCCAAGAATGCAACTACAGTAAATTTACCACACTCAGTAGTGGTATCTACAGTATTGTGACAGGCAAAACAACAGATCAAAAAGTTTGTTCCTGGTGTCATGATAGCTGCTTGGTTTCAAATATTTATGGGGCATGGGGGATTGTAGGGGTGGATAAGATATGCTAAAGATTTTTTTCTAAAGGTTCAAGGCAAGGGAGAATGTTGCAGTAAATGTGAAATTCATAAAAATTGTGTTGTTGTATCACTTACTGTACCAGAAATGAAAAGCATCTGCAGACTTTTTGTTGTACTATAGTATACCTCAGATTAAAGCATACAGCTGTCATGTGGCATATTGCAGCATTTCAGATTTATTTGTTTGGTATTACAATACGTACTCTAAAGAGGTGTCATTCTTTTTTTGCAATGCAACTCTACAGTAATCTATGCCAAACTGCAGGATACAGCAACAAATTATGTAAGAAAATTGAAATGCTTCAAGTTGTTAGTGTTTTTTTGTTCATTGTGCTTTGAGTGACAGAGTAATCTTCCTGGGAGAGAACATTTGCTATAGTTATGGCAGCACGAGTCACTTTTGGGTGAATTATGAAGTGTTTCGGTGGTTGTAGTGCATTTTGCACGAAAGATTAACTGATATTCTCATATGCATGGTTGTTAAGCACACTGTGTTAAGAGTTTTGAAAAGGTGGGCATGGTATTGACCTAAGTGTGAAAACAGTTGTAAAAAACTGTAAATGACAATAATGTAATGTAGCTTGGCACTTCTTGGGTGAAATGTCTGTGCAGAGAAAATGCAACAAGACTGAAAAGATTCTTTTTAAGTCAAGTTCTTCAAAGAAATCATTAAGCTCAGTTAATCAAACAGCACATGTTAAAAAAATGCGTTCACGTGTTGTAAGGTGGTTGCAGATTGTGGAAATGCTTGCTTGGTGTCACCAATCTGTGATTGCTGATTGGCCAAAACCCAACCTTGACACCTTGCTATGCTGAAAAATCATTTAAATGAAACAGGGGTATAGATGGGGCTTTCCTTAAATTGCAAAATCCACATCATGTGACAAATATGCCAACAGCAGAGACTCTTGCAAGCTTGTTTGCCAATGGTGATGATGCTGCTGCTGCTGCTGATGTCGATGATGATGATAATGATGATGATGAGACCATAGCAGTCCCTCACGCTCTGCTGCCAGCAGCTCAGCCTCCTGTACTAATGGAGCTGGGGAGACATGCAAGCAGGGAAATTCTCCTTCAACAACATTCTGGAGAATTCCCTTATTCCCAGACTGAGACAGGAGGTGGTCACATCATTGTGGCAGTGTTGTCGTCTTCCCTTTTGAGCCTTGCACTCACGCTGAGGAGAATGCCCCCAGCAAAGCCTTCAGTCATGACGGCATTGCAACCATTAATTGGAGGAGATTCAGTTCAGACCCGACCAGTATTGAAAAATCTATTCCCAGCCCATTTTCAGGATGGTGTCCCTTATCCCGATTATAGGGCCACATCAGTGGGAAAACAGGACTCCATTTGCAATGATCCACTGCTTGGCTGGGTATACGGGGAAGCGGGGACTGCCTATAAACACAACAGCCTCGGCATTTGGGTGTACCATTGCAGCAAAGCAACGAATGCAGATAAGAATGCAACAGCAGGAGTGCAGCCATCATTCTCTCTTTCAAATGACAACAGAGATCAGCAATCAACATTATGTGGTTGGATACCTGTTCTGTGGATGCTTACTGAAAGAATCAGTCAGTTCTGAGCTACAACATGAAAATGTATTTTCCATATTTTTCCATGCCTATTTTGTGTCACAGAAACCATCATGAAAGTTACTATTAAAGGAAATCATCAGGCCTTCCTGAAGGTCTTAGTCCACCTGACCTCAGCAGGGCTCACAAAGGCAATCTTTCTGTAGGATATGATCCTACAATCCTACTGTAGGGTACTATCCGACAATCTTACTTTCAAATATTCATTTTTACAGCAAAAGTCAACAGAAAACAGTTACATAAAATACTGTCAATGAGGTCAAGTTACTTTCAAATTGCATGGGTGATGTGTGCTCCATTCCCAAATAAGGCAAATGTTGTAGTCTTCAGTAAGGTTCTCAACCCAAGATGTTTCAATTAAATATCCGGCTGAATAAATGGATTATATGAAGCTGTGTGAGTCCCTGCAGATAAGGGCATATGCCTTTGGCGATATGTCTGTGTCTTACATACACCAGAAATGTCTGCAACAAGTCCAGGCAAGACTGGTCTATAGCAATGCTTTACTGCCTGGCAGTCGAAAATGTCCTCTATTTACAGCTGCACGTGCTAATGGAGGTGCAAAGATATTAAGTGAAATTGACTGTAAATGATCACATGTCACCTGTCTCAGCTTAGTTTCTCTTTGTTCCTCATTGTCTGGTAGACTTTAAGATTTGGTTCCTTATCTAGAGCACCCTGAATAGGTCATAACTGTTAAACTTCAAAGGGTACATTATGTGATCCTACTGGACCACTGCAGAGTCAGGGAGCTGACAACCTTGTCCTTCCCAAGCTCTTAAAAGGTGGCTGTTTTTTTTTGCTACAGGGTCTGTGAAATTGTGAAAGGACTTTCCTCCCCATGTGTGAGCACCAGTTACCATTAAGAAATCCAGATGCAAACCTGTCCTTAACCCTCGCTTCTGCTTCTCATGGCTAGCTCATGGCCAGGCTACTACCTATACTTCTACATGTAACACGTGTGAAGGGCTGAAGTACTGTGTGCACTGTGAAACCAATATCTGTGTTCTCTATACAGAGGCCTGGAGGAATTACTGATCCACTTTTGACCTTTAATTCACCTTTGTACTATCTTTGAAGTCTGCTAACTGTTAAAATGGATAAATTCATGAAAGGCAACTGTATTAAGAGAGGTAAGATAAAAATAGAGAGCTTTATTTTCGTTGTTCAGGACAACAAAATTGCAGTTGCTACCCCAAGTCAGTGCTATGACAACATATAACAAGAATTTAAAAACAACAAGAATATATACAAAAAGTGTGAATATACACTATATGGACAAAAGTATTTGGCCACACCTGTTCATTTTTGAATTCAGGTGTTTCAATCAGACCCGTTGCCACAGGTGTATAAAATCAAGCACCTAGCCATGCAGTCTCCATTTGCAAACATTTGTGATACAAAATGGGTCGTTCTGAAGAGCTCAGTGACTTCAAGCGTGGTACTGTGACAGGATGCCACCTTTGCAATAAGACGGTTCATGAAATTTCATCCCAGCTGGATATTCCATGGTCAACTGTAAGTGATATTATTAGAAAGTGGAAGCGTTTAGGAACAACAGCAACTCAGCCACGAAGCGGAGGACCACATAAAATCACAGACTGGGGTCAACGACTGCTAAGGCGCATGGTGCGTAAAAGTCGCCAACGCTCTGCTGATTCCATTGCTGAAGAGTTCCGAGCTTCCACTGGCATTAATGTAAGCACAAAAACTGTGCGGCGGGAGCTTCATGGAATGGGTTTCCATGGCCGAGCAGCTGCATGCAAGCCTCACATCACCAAGTCCAATGCCAAGCGTCGGATGGAGTAGTGTAAAGCACACCGACACTGGACTGTGGAGCAGGGGAAACGTGTTCTGTGGAGTGACGAATCACGCTTCTCTGTTTGGCAGTCAGATGGGCGAGTCTGGGTTTGGCGGATGCCGGGAGAATGTTACCTGTCTGACTTCATTGTGCCAACTGTGAAGTTTGGTGGAGGAGGCCAGAAGAAAGCCTCTTCTATCTAAAAAGAACATGGCAGCACGGCTTAGGTATGCAAAGATGCATCTGAACAAGCCACAAGACTTCTGGAACAATGTCCTTTGGACAGATGAGACCAAAGTGGAAATGTTTGGTCATAATGCACAGCGCCATGTTTGGCGAAAACCAAACACAGCATATCAGCACAAACACCTCATACCAACCATCAAGCACGGTGGTGGAGGGGTGATGATTTGGGCTTGTTTTGCAGCCACAGGGCCTGGGCACCTTGTAGTCATTGAGTCAACCATGAACTCCTCTGTATACCAAAGTATTCTAGAGGCATATGTGATGCCATCTGTCCAACAGCTAAAGCTTGGCCGCAACTGGGTCATGCAACAGGACAATGATCCCAAGCACACCAGCAAATCTACAGCAGAATGGCTGAAAAAGAAAATAATCAAGGTTTTGGAATCGCCAAGTCAAAGTCCACACCTCAACCCAATTGAAATGCTGTGGCGGGACCTTAAGAGAGCTGTGCATAAACAAATGCCCTCAAACATCAATGAACTGAAGCAATGTTGTAAAGAAGAGTGGGCCAAAATTCCTCCACAACGATGTGAGAGACTGATAAAATCATACAGAGAACGATTGCTTCAAGTTATTGCATATCACACATGGATTCTCACTTGCATTTTCACTTAATTTTTGTTAAATAAATAATCACACGGTGGAATCTGTTGTTTGTTGCTTTACACCTGAGGTTAGATTTGCATAATTTTAGGACCTGGTAAGGATCAGATGATTTTTTGTTATGTCCTGATTGGTAAAACCATGTAACTGGAAGAGGGTGTACTTTCTTTTTCACATGACTGTATATTTTACAAGCGCATGCATGAAGCGAGCCACCTGTTAACAACAATGCTAACGGCAAAAGCGATAATGATTTTGAATTTGTCGGGACAATCAGCAAGGAGACTGAACATTTTGTTAATTTATTTCAACACAGTATAACATCACAAAACTTATGAACTTAACTTGTGAAACAAATGAAAAATAAAAAACAGCCTTTTGTTAAAAAACTAAATTGAAAATATTATTTTCATTTCTTTAAATAAATATAAACAGATAAATAAATATACAGCAAACTGAAACTCTTAAAAGAGAAATATCAGTGCAAAAATAAACAGGCCTACGGAGAAGTACCCTCAACATGGAATGAAAAGTTTCAATTTTTTCTGAGGTCAGAATGCAAACAAAAATGTAACATTAACACACATTTCATTTTTCACAAGAGGTCAAACGAATTATCAATTAGCCTATAGCCTATTAGCAACAAACTGAACAAAGGTGTGTTTATTATATTAGGCCAGGCTACTACCTGACTCACTGTCACTGTTTTTTCCTCCGATCTCAGTCTTCCCATATTATGAGAAAGGAACACGAGTTTGTCCACGTTGTCGGGGAGAAGTGATCTCCGTGTCTTGCTCACAATGAAGCCGGCCTTCGAGAAGATGTGCTCCGATGGCGTGGACGTGCAAGGGACGGAGTGCACGCGCTTAGCTGCTCTGGCAAGCTTAGGATAGCGTTCCTCATTTTTTTCCCACCTTGTCAGTGGCCCCGAATCAACCTTTGTTCGGTCCTCCAAGTATGCCTTCATTTCATTGTTCTCTCCTTCTGTCTGCTGCTCTTCATCAGTAGCCATCAGCATGGATATCTCCTGCTGCTTTTCCCTTTTCTTCTTTGGTGCGGGCTCACTTTCCTCTGTACTGCTGTCACGATCCTCTCTCTGAGCAGCTTCCGCTGGAGATAAACTCTCAGCCAGACCCGACACCGTCATGTATGCCTCGTCCCGTTTCTCTGCATTGAGGAATGACAAGCTCTTAAAACGTGGGTCTAAAACAGCAGCTTGGACATATATGCTGGTCTCGAAACTCCCTGTGAGCTGCCATCTCTTGTCAATTTCTTCGGTTAGTTTTCTCTTCAGTGCTTTCGTGGTCGTGCTGTCATCATCGTGCAGCAACAAGTGGCGTCTCTTCATATTTATTATGTTATGACCACTTGGCTCAAAGCGGAGATAACATAAGGGAGACCACACCGAACGTAACGTTAAACAATGATCATTTATTAAAACAAGTTTCACACGAAGTCAGTAAATGTAGTTACTCAAATGTATAGTGGAAATCAGCATCGTGGAATGTAGTGCGTAAAAGGATAAAGGGAAAGGGAGAGAGAGAGTCAAAGAAAGAGGCCACAGCCAGCCCTCGTAGCATAGGGCCAGAGCAGCCAAGCCAGCGCTAGAATGAGAGAGAGTGAAAGTCCTGGAGGTGGTGTTTAAAACACCCTCCAAATGAGCTCCAATCAGCTAGCCAATTGGCCACCATGGCCAGCCAGCCAAGTTGACCAGCTCCCCCTGCAGCCTGGGAGCTGGAAGACTGGGCAACCAATGTTTAGTGTATGAGGGAGGAATGAGGCAGCCACCGCACAGCAAAGCCGGGCGCAACAATTAGCATGGGCAGTGTGGAAGACAGCGATGCATTTACATTCTGCGAGAGCAGCTCAGTGAGAGTGATCGTAGGCTTCAGCACCGAAACGATGTCCTCCACTGTCCTCCAAAGGGCAGTTGTGAGCTCTAGATCTCGGTCAGACCATTGGGTGATACCGGGGTCTGAAAGCACAGCTGTAACCAGCCACCTCTGTTCCAGGAGGCGCTGCAGCATAAAGTACATGGAGTTCCATCGTGTCGAGACATCTTGGATGAGTTTGTGTTCAGCCACTTTCTGTTGCTTTTGTTTCTCAGTAAGAGCTGCTGTAGCCTTGGCGCTTTTCTTGAAATGCCAAATGCCCCAAAGGCGTCTGCCAGCAGCAATGGTTCGACAGATCGGATCTTGTTTCAGAGCCACATTTATGCACACCTGCAAAGTGTGCCCCGCGCAACGAATTCCCTGGACATTACCTCAGGATGGGTTATCAGACAGTAGCTCAGCGCACAACACCATATTAGCGGCATTGTCGTGTACAGCTGCAACCCTCTTTTCTGCAGGAATCTCAAATTCCTCCATCACTTCACCAAGTCGCTCCGCTATGTTGGCAGCTGTGTGGCTCACCTCCAACTCTTTTGTTTCCAACACAAATGAATGTAGTCGCCAATCTTCAGAAATAAAGTGTACAGTGACTGTCATGTAACTCTCCATCTGGTTAGAGGTCCATATGTCTGTTGTGAAGCTGACTGCTGTACAACTTTTAATTTTCTTCAAAACTAATTCTTTAGTAGTGTTGTACTTGCTTGTTATGCTGTGCATTATGGTGTCACGTTTGGGAACACTGTACCCTGGCTCGAGGAATTTTACCAGTTGCTTGAGACCTTTGCCGCTGACAGTGTTGACTGGTCTCATGTCAAGCACAACGAAATCCGCTATTCTGTCCGTAATATCTCTCTTCCTTTTCTCGGAAAGGGGGGGTCTCATAACTAGTGTTTTCTGAGTCAATGTCGGCCACGAAGATGAAGTTGAGGCTGGGGAGTCATCTTTGCAGTATAGTGGATGCGCCTATAGAGAGAAATGCACATGAAGTTAAACACGCAGTAGGCCTAAGCGAGGTAATTTAGCTTCCCCAGTCCCCACGCCCACTTGGATAAGCCTAATAGCGCTTATGACAATATATTTATTTAGCTGCATATAGCCTTAACTTTGCAATTTGTTAATGTTAATTAGGACATTAATTATTTAGCCCAATGGAATAACCCTTTCACGCTACGGTCACAGCGGTGTGATTAGCCGTTTAGCATGTATGCTAAAACCGCGAATGCTAACAATACTAGATTGGAAAAATTCTAGCTAATTTTAGCTTTGAGGAAACAGTAATTTAATGTTAAAATATATAGCAAATGCTAACTGAAAACTATGAGAAGCTTAATAACGCTAATGAAAACATAACATGTAACGTCACATGCGCTGCTTAGCATAAAAATAAGTTGCGAAAGAGATAATAACGTGAAGCTACTTACATGTTTCAGATGATATGTCATGTTTGAGGTCGACGAATGATAAGCGAATCTTTGCTTGCAGAGTTTGCATGTCACCTTCTTGGGGTCGTCCTTTACAGGCTCGAAATGGTCCCACACTTTGGATTTCTTGCCCGACATTGTTTACTAGCTTTCTAACCACAAGGTGGAGCTCCCGAATGGAGTTTGAGGGGTTTTTTTCTGTGACTAACCGACCAATGAAAACTTGGTCGACTAAGACTCTTCTCGTCGACTAACGGTTGGTTGACTATTAGGGGGCAGCCCTAGTGTAGACATATTCCTCTAGGTCAAATCCTGAGACACACATAGCTTGGTGTGTAAACTGATTCCAGTCTGTACACCCAAAACAGTCCTGCAATTGTGAGACAGATCCTTCAGGCCATACCTGTACTGATCTGATGGTTGGTTTTGTCTTCTTTATTAGATCTGCTAGCTCAATAGCCGTGTTGGGTGTTGCAGTCCAGCCAAGTTTCAGTGAAGATTATTATACAGCAGTTATCTAGCTTCTTTTCTGTGGTAATTCTCAGTCTGATTTCGTCCATCTTGTTGGCTAGTGATCTGGTGTTTGCGAGGAAAACACTCGGAAGTGGGGGCGCGAAACATGTAGTTTTTAGCCCAGCCTGTATTCCAGCCCGCTTACCCCACTTTTGCTTTCTCTCGTGGCGCCACCTGGGGCTGTAATCCAAGTTGGCACCTTTGCTGTGACCATCTCTGCTGGTGTTTGTCGTGAAAAGTCTCTGAAAGCAAGTTGGTGAATCTCTAAATTCCAATTTTGAGGAGTTCCTGTTGGCTGTATCGTAGTAAATTTGCCTTGTGGAAAAGTAAACTAAAAACTGGCAAAACACCATCTTGAGCACCTATTATGAATGGAGTTTACTGAACTGCAGGGCACTATGTTATGAATGGAGTTTACTGAACTGCAAGCTGCTGTTTTATGAATGGAGTTTACTGAACTGCAGGCCACTGTGTTCAGAATGGAGTTTACTGAACTGTGCACAAGCAGCACAGCATGGCCCCTGCCCCTATGGCCAAGCACTTGCATTAAGGCAAAAAAAACCCTGGTTATGACATTACCAATTTACATTCACATTTTTTGTTTTCATTTGGCAGTCACTCTTAACCAGAGTGCATTCAGTAGGGTTAGACAAATAGCCCCACAGATACCATTACTGCCATCCTTGAAATGTAGTGCCATTATGGGAAACATTGCCACAAGAGGAATAAGTTCTTACATAGGGTACACAGCCTTAAGCTGTTACCGCCAATTTCCAGCCACCAGGTTTATCACCACATCAGATTTACCACTGCTCCAGAATATACTGAAGATAAAAACAAAGATTCCTTCATTGTCAGTGCACAGAGTGCAACGAAATTGTGTAGCAGTCCTGGCGGTGCACATGACACATTTCATATAACAAACAGCAATTAAGAAAAATACAAGAGATCAAGCTAATTTTTAAAAAAAGAAATATATACGGACACTAAGATATAGAACAATAAGATATGAAACAATAAAAACAATAATAATATGATAGATAAACTTCTACCAGCAGCAGACATATTGCACATTGGAATATTGCATGTTTATTGTAGTTGCAGTGGCCCTATGTTCAAAGTAGTGCAATTGGTGTATATGCATACAAGGTGCTATTCAGATGTAAACATGTATGCAGTGTACTAAAATGTAACTGCAAGTATTAAGTCCTGAGGTGAGGTAGGTCGCAAACAGTCAGTGTCAGTGTTTGGCAGTGTTGAGTTCTCGTATGGCTCTGGGGTAGAAGCTGTTCCTAAGTCTGTTTGTTCGTGATATGATGGACCTGAAGCATCTACCACAGGGCAGCAGGTCAAACAGATGATGTATAGGGTGGGATGGGTCTTTCAGAATGTTGGCTGCTCTACCGAGGCAGCGAGAGCTGAATAAGTCCTCTAAAGAGAGCAGTCAGCAGCCGATGACCTTCTGGGTGGTGTTGATGACCCTCTGAAGGGCTCTCCTGTCTACTGCTGAGCAGCTGGCATACCACACAGAAATGCAGTACGTCAGCACAGTCTCGATGGAGCAGTGGTAGTAGGACACCAGCAGTTTCTCCTGCAGGTTGTTCTTCCTGAGGATCCTCAGGAAGTGGAGTCGCTGCTGTGCCTTCTTGACTACTGCGGTGGTGTTTGTAGTCCAGGAGAAATTTTCTGTGATGTGCGTACTCAGGAACCTGAAAGCAGGGACCCTTTCCACACAGTCCCCGTTGATGTGTAGTGGATCGGGGTCTGCACTGTTTTTCCGGAAGTCTATTATGATTTCTTTTGTTTTTGAGGAGTTCAGAGTGAGATTGTTCTCTGAACACCACGCTGCCAGTCTTTGGACTTCATCCCTGTAGGCTGTCTTGTCTCCTCCTGAGATAAGTCCAACCACAGTCGTGTCGTCTGCGAACTTTGTGATGGTGTTTGCGGGATGGGTGGGGTCACAGTCATGTGTGTAGAGGGCATACAGAAGGGGGCTCAACACACAGCCCTGTGGGGCACCAGTGCTGAGTGTGAGGGTGGAGGAGAGGTGGGGGCCTAGCCTAACAGTCTGGGGGCGGTTTGTCAGAAAGTCCTTGATCCAGTGGCAGGTGGGTTGGGAAAGTCCTAAGTGAGTGAGTTTAGTGACCAGTCTGCTCGGGATGACAGTGTTAAAGGCAGAGCTAAAGTCTATGAAAAGCATCCTCACATAGCTCCCCTGGTGTTCAAAGTGGGTCAGCGCAGTGTGAAGAGCAGTAGCAATGGCATCTTCTGTGGACCTATTCGCTCTGTAGGCAAACTGATGTGGGTCAAAGGTGGGTGGGAGGCTGGCTTTGATGTGCTGCCTCTCGAAGCACTTCACGATGACCAGTGTAAGTGCGACCGGATGGTAGTCATTGAGGCTGCTGATGACAGTCTTTTTCGGCAGTGGAATGACTGTGGCAGACTTCAGGGTGGGTGGGATGCTGGATTTAGACAAGGACAGGTTGAAGATCTTTGTGAAGACCTCGGAGAGCTGGTCTGCACATTCCTTCAGCACCCTTCCTGTCACAACGTCAGGGCCGGGAGCTTTCCTCGGATTCACTGCTCTGAGCACCCGCCTCACATCATGCTCCTGCACAGTGAGGGTGTGGCTGTTGGAGGCTGGTGGAGGTGTCGTGTCTGTCTCCACTGCTTTCACCTCATAGCAAGCAAAGAAACAGTTAAGTTCCTCTGCCAGCGAGGCATCACCGTCGACAGTTGTGCGGTTGCTGAACTTGTAGTTGGTGATGTGCTGGATGCCCTGCCACACCTGCCGCGGGTTGTTGTTGGTGATGTGGTCTTCCTCTTGTAGGCCGCTTTAGCCTCCCTAATGCCTCTTTTCAGGTTGGCTCTAGCAGCGCTGTATAGGGCTCTGTCGCCAGACCTTAAGGCGGTGTTACGGTCCTTGAGGAGAGTTTTGACCTCCTTTGTCATCCAGGGCTTCTGGTTGGGGTACACCCAGATGTGTTTGTTGACAGTGACGTTGTCAACACAGTGCTGTATGTAGCAGAGTACAGTTGATGTATACTCCTCCAAGTCCTGAGCCTCAAAAATGTCCCAGTTTGTCCTTTCAAAGCAATCCTGCAGCTGCAAGGAAGCTAGTTAGTATCCAGTGGGATGTAAACAGCTGTGACTATAACAACGGTAAGCTCCTGTGGAAGGTAAATAGGCCTGCATTTGACTGTTAGGTACTCTAGATCGGAAGAACAATGTCTGTCTATGATCTTGGTATTAGTGCACCAGTTGTTATGTACGTAAATGCATAACCCCCCTCCCTTGCTCTTACCAGAGTCTTTGTTTCTATCCCAGCGAAAAGCTGTGTGGCCTGCTAGCTCAATGGCTTCATCTGGAATAAGTGGGTGTAGCCACGTCTCTGTTATTAACAGAATACAACAGTCCTCAATGAGCTTGTTTGCGGAGATCTGTAGATTCAATTCATCCATTTTGTACGTGATGGATCTGGCATTGGTAAGAAAAAGTCTTCGACGCCTCTGGCGCCTGCCAGTGCCGACAACAATCCACGGAGAGCCCAGTGTCCTGACTATCTCCTCTGGTATATTGTGTGAGTACAAAAATTCACTCGTAAAGTCCTGATTACGCTGTAATCCTATGATCAGAAGATCTTGGAGGCTGTAGGTGGGATTCGCACGACAAAACTTAACATTGGCGAACAGACATATAAACAAAAACACACATAAAGAGCACTGAAAAGGAGAGCATCGAGCCGCTGCATCTGTGCGCGCCACCATCTTTAACCTGTTCTAATAGAAAGTGAAGTCCTCTCACTCCAAGTTTCAGTTCTATAGACAAGTGCAGGGTTAAAAGAGGGGAGAAGTTCACTTTATCATGGGGTGGTGACAGCATTTTATATTCTCCAGGACAGTGTTTCTCAACCCTGCTCCTCGTGGCACCCTGTCCCGCATATCTTCTATCTATCCTTGCTCTACCTACCTGACTGAACTCATCAGTGGCACATTTTATTAGCTGAGCACACCTGATTTAATCAAGCAGCAAGGATAGATAGAAGCTATGCAGGACAGGTTGCCGCGAGGAGCAGGGTTGAGAAACACTGCTCTAGAGGCACCGGTTCAGATCAACAAGGATTTAGGATTATATTTAAGAATTGGGGGGGGGGGGGCTGTCGAGGGATGAGCAGATAGGCTGCACTCGCCAGTAGCTCACACAGATTTTACACCAAAATTACATTAGAAGACCAGGGACTTCATAACACAGCTGCTTAAAGATGTGTTAAATCTGGATGAAAAACCAGCGATAGACTGAGCCCACAGGGCTCTTCGGATGTGCCCGGGGATAACGAACCACCCCAACATTTGATTTTGAGGATACGCTACTGCCATGCCCTTGAGGAAATACTACATAAGGTTACAACCAACAAGAATTTAACATATCAAGGACAACGGATCCAAATCTTCAGAGACTTCCTGTCTGCCGTGGTTAAACGCCAAGCTGCTTTCACCCCTGCCAGGAATTTGCTACGAGACAAGTCCGGAGTCAAGTTCGGACTTCTTTACCCAGCCAAGCTGTGAGTGACGCACAATGGGACTGAAACTACATTTACGGATCCAGAGGAGGCCCGTCAGTATGCCGAATGCCACTTCGGGCCTGGAAATAACTGACTGCTTCCTCATAGAGACACTCACATAATGAAGAGGGTCCAAATGCTTGTGATGTAGATGGAAGGTAATAAATAAGAATAAGGTAGGCCTATAAGGAGGATAACATTGTCAGCGGGGGGCTCAGGCAGGGACTCAGGCGCAGACTTAATGCCGAAAGAGGGAAAATCCAGTAGACTGAGTCGAAAAACAGGCGATATCAAAAACCAGGTAAGCACAGCAAAAGGTACAAAGACGAAATCCAAAAACAAGGTCGAGAAAAACAGGCAAGATCAAAACGGGCAGGCAGAATAGCAAGACAAAGATAAACGCTGGTAACGAAACAGATAAACTGAGACGAACTGGCAAAGGGCTAAGAAACAGACGGGAATATAAAGGGAACACGCTAACAAGAAAACAAGATACAGGTGAACAAGCAGGCAGGTGAAGCAGATGAGCAATCGGGCAGGGAAACAAGGGGCGGGGCAGGCAAGGGAGAGAAATGAACACAAAAGCACATGGCAGGGAAAAACAAACAACCAGCTACGTTGCCGCAGCACTGACAAAGATAGACCTATAGTTTCATTCTGACATAAAGGGTCATCCGAGTTCATTCACAGACGTGTACATGTATACACGCACACACAGTAATATACACATTCTTATGGGAATGATGTCAAATATTGATTTGTGACACTGACCTAAAAAATAAGATCAGTAATAGGAGCTTATAATATTCTATTTCTCTCCCGTTTGTTGATTACTGCACTTTAATTTTAAAATTTCGTGCTTGTCAAAATAGTTGCGATTCTTGTAATTCCTCCTACCAGAATGTTTACATCTATTAGAAACTGATGTTAAATGGAGAACAGAGTAATGTCAGACCTATATGTTTTTGTTGTGGAATAAGGAAAGGCCTTAGAATTAAAATTTCAGTTATTGCTGGTTTGTTCACATAATTTTGGATTTAATATATCTTTTTCGAATTGCAAACTGTATGGAAGATACATAATCTATATTTTGATACAAAATCTGGTTTTGTTGTGAATTGTACAATAACTGTAGAGCTGCTAGTAAATAAGAGAACCAGAGATTAAGAAGTTAACCATAGTTGGTTGCTTGGTATAGAGTTAATCTCCTGTTAGGTGTGTGTTTGGAGAGGTTAGGCTAGGCACAGTTAATGAAGCTTGGTAATGTTACGTTTGTGTATAAGTGTATTTAGGGTAGGGTGGGAGAGGGTAGGGGGTTGGGGGGAGTGCCACTCATTTCATGACTGCATGTACTCAGTAGAGGGATGGAGGAAACCAAGAGTAATGTCTTTAATCTGCCATTATAATACAGGATAATACAGGAATGAGCCAGTAAAAAGGGGCAAGGTGCTCTCCCATCTAAAATCACTACAAGCTGACATAATTTTTTTTACAAGAAACACACCTGAAAAAAGATTCGCACAGTAAACTCAGGTATAGGTGGATAAATCAAATATACCACTCCAATTTCTTAGTGAAGGCCAGGGGGGCAGCCATTTTGATTCGTAGGGGAGTGCCTTTTAGGCAAACATCCACAATAGTGGACAAGGACAGGAGATATGTTATGGTTATGGGGAAATGCAGTCTATGCCAGTGACTTTGCTGAATATATATGGGCCAAATTATGATGACCCTGAATTTTTTAGGAAGGTTCTAAGTTTAATACCAGATATTTCTAATACTAATCTAATCATTGGGGGAGATTTTAATTTTGTATTGGATTCATATTTGGACAGATCTTCCACTCAGAGAGTAGCGTCTTCAAATGCATGCAATCTTTTGAAAACATACATTAATAATATGAATCTGTTTGACGTATGGAGGATCTCAAATGGATCTCATCAGGCAAAGAGTATTCCTTCCACTCTCAGGTCCATAATATTTACACTAGAATTGATTATTTTTCGGTAGACAGTAAATTACTGCCATATTCCTATAACGCAAAATACCACAACATTATTATCTCTGATCACTGTCCTGTATCATTTTCAATGAAATTGTATGATTCTACAAAAATTCTGAGAAATTGGAGATTTAACCTCCAACTTCTCATAGATTCAAAGTTTTGTGAATCTAGAATCACACATTACTTTGTTTTTCGAAACCAATGACAACAACAAAACTCCACCTACATTATTGTGGGAAACCTTTAAGGCTTATTTGAGAGGATGCATCATTTCTTTTCAGTCTTCCCTAAAGAAACGTAACAAGGCAGAACAATTGGAATTAGAACAGCAAATTCATAAGCTGGATATGGAAAATGCTCAGCAACCATCCATGGAGAAACACAATGAAATTTCAGCTCTCAAATACAAATTTAACCAAATACCTTCAGAAAGTGACTCAGTTGAAGAGCTGAGGGGTTGTTTTGATGCTACTGATTGGAACTTATTCTTCAGTGACCAGGTCTCCTGTAATAACTCTGAACTAATAACCTACACTATCACCAGTTATCTCAACTTCTGTGTTGATTCTATCATTAAAACAAAAATGTCTGAATCTACCCAAATAACAAGCCATGGGTCAATAAAGGACTAAAATATCATTTAAATCAGAAGAAAATAGCTTTTCTGGAGGGAGACCTGCAAAAAGTGAAAGATCTGGAGAAGGAAATAAGAAGTATGGTTAAAAAAGCAAAAACGGACTACAAAGACAAGATTGAGGAGAAACTGAGGAATGGCAATGTAAGAGATGCTTGGAGGGGATTGAACACAATGATGGGAAGGAAACACAAAGTAGCCTCACAATGTGATGACCCTGTTCGTCTTTCAAATGATCTGAATATGTTTTATTCTAGATTTGATAAACATGATTTCAGTGATGAATGTGACTCCGTCTGTGTAGGAATGACACCTGCCCCTATGATACTAAAGGAAAAAGAAGTCATTTCGATCCTTCAGCGACTGAATCCCCACAAAGCTCCCGGGCCAGATGGGCTCAAGGGAAGGGTCTTGAAAGAATGTGCCACCCAACTGGGACCCGTCTTCACCCAGCTATTCCAGATGTTCCTCAACACTAGTTTTGTCCCCCAGGCCTGGAAAATGGTAACCATTATCCCAGTGCCTAAAACAGCACACGTAAAATCACTTAATGACTTTAGACCCATTGCCCTCACACCTCTATTAAGCAAATGCATGGAGCGTATTGTGAGCAAGGGACTTACATCGCAAATAGCTAAGCTCATGGACCCCATGCAGTTCGCCTACCGAGCCAGCCGAGGTGTGGAGGATGCCACTCTCACTCTTCTGGATAAAGTGTATGGTCATCTAGACAAGGCAAATACATATGTCCGTGTACTTTTCATGGATATCTCCTCTGCTTTTAACACGGTCCAGCCCCATCTTCTCCTGAAACGCCTGTGTGACCTGAATGTCAGTAGCAGCCTTATTCGGTGGATCAGAGAGTTCCTGAGAGAGAGGCCCCAACGTGTCTGCATCAATAACACCTTCTCCGATTGCCTTGTCCTGAACACCGGTGTCCCACAAGGGTGTGTTTTATCTCCCCTTCTATTCTCCATATACACAAATGAGATAAAACATAACAGCAATGACATCTCACTCATAAAGTACACTGATGACATGGCCCTGGTTGCCTGCCTGCAGGATGTCACCAGCCCCTCCTACTCTCAGCATATCGACCACCTTGCCACCTGGTTTGATGACAGCTTCCTTGACCTCAATGTCAGTAAGACCAAGGAGCTGTGTCTTGGAGGGAGGATGGGAGCAGGCAGCATAAGGCCCGTCTTCAAGCCAGTCATCATGAAAGGACAGGAAGTGGAACAGGTCATCTCTTTAAATATCTAGGAACAATCATTGACAATAAACTCACCTTTGAGATCAACGCAGACTACACTTATAAAAAAGCAAGGCAGCGGCTCTCTCTCCTCAGGAAACTGAAGAGCTTCAACGCCAGCAAACACACCCTGACTATGGTCTACAGGTCGCTCATTGAGAGTGTCCTCACCTTTAACATCGTGTCCTGGTATGGGAACCTCTCAGTTAAGCACAGGAACAAGTTAACCCAGGTGGTCAACCAGGCCGGTAAGATCATTAGAGACAACCAACTGCAACTCCAGAACCTATACAATCGGTCCATAACCAAGAAGGCAACCCAGATCTATAATGACCCCACCCACCCCCTTCACTCATCATTCCAGCTGTTGCCATCTGGCAGGAGACTCAAGGTCCCATTAGCCAGGAAGATGGGGTACAAAAAGTCTTTTGTGCCCTCTGCTGTGACCATTCTGAACAGAGACATAACAAAATATAGCCCATGTACTGTTGTTGCTGAAAGTGTATTTTATGTATGTTTTCTTAAACAAGTTTTCTTATCTTAAAGAATTAGCAGAGCCGCATAAATTACTGGCAAGACAACTATGCAAAATAGAAAATGATCTGACCATTCGCAAACTAAACAGAAACTGGTCACCCCCTTACCCTACATAAGGATATAAATGATAGATTCCGACAATTTTATGAAAAGTTATATACATCTCAAACAAATGCAATACCAGGAACAATGCAAACATTTTTAGATGCATGTGAGCTACCGGCATTGAATCAAATGGATCTCAGTTCCTTATGTAACCGGGGGTACTGGTCCAGACTATGCCACCTTGGGAATTGCACCCAAGGAAATAGTTATTACAATACTTTTTATTCCCCACTCAGGTCCCCTTAATTGAATAAAGTCAGCAGAGCGTGGATTCAAAGAAAAACTCAGTTTGTTTGTTCCCCACAAGACAACCCATAAAATAGAAATATAAAAAAAGTAGTGGCAATAGGTCCTCCAGGACCACTGGAGGTGCCACCGTCTCCGTGGGGGTAGGAGACGACTGCTGGGAGGGGTACTCACGACACCGGAAGTGGAAGTGACACCGCAGACACTTGTGATACAGAGACACAAGCACACAAAGGAACACCACAGGGAGGTGAGTTCCAAAAAAAAGGTGAAATTAGCCACACATAAAATATCCCACACACATACACACACCGTGTTTGTGTAAAAGACAACCACCTCCGAAAATTCCGCTACCGCCTCCTCCCTGCAAGTACAAACCCGAACCACGCACAAATAAAAGGCAATAAAACAAAGCCAATTAATCAAAACGGTAAAACTAATTAAAATCCGTCAAAAAAACAGCTAAAGTTGGTTGGTCACGTTGGACTAAAACAATTTGGTATCAAAATAAAAACGTTCAATAAGATTCACATGGGGCGCACGAAGGGAAAACAGGACAACCACCACAGACTGCGGGGCCAATATACATAGAATAGAAACCCGAAGGGCAGGTCGCGCTGAATATAGCTAGTTAGCAAGCTAGTTACTTCAACACAGCGTGATCTGCTACCACAGGCGGTACATACAACACTGGGGACACTAACACAAGGGAATCATAGACGTAGGCTACCCTGTGCGATATACAGTAGCGTGTGCTACACGGTAAAACAAATTTAAAACATAATAAAAACACAATGGCAAAACAGCAGCCAGCAATGTCCTGTAGGGATCAGATCATGATTAGTGTATGTAGGCACTGTAATAACAACACCTCAGGAGCCAAATGCTTCCCTACTTTTACCGCTAACAATAAAAGTTTAAAACCAGTACCTTCATTCACCACGAAGGCGGATGTTATTAGCCAGGCAGCACCGCTCGGTCTATGGCCACCTATAAAACAGACAGCCGTCAGATCTGCACCAAGTGTGAGTAGCATGCGTGTCCACCATTTAAAACCTACCTCCAAGACAGCAAGGAAGTTGCGCATCACCCAAAACACATCACATGAACAGCGAAAGGTAAGGCTTTTTTCTGCTACCACCCATACGGTGTACTTATAGCTGCTCACCTTGACTGATTTGTGTGTTAGCAAACCGGGTGACAGCTATGTTGTCAGCCCTGCCTAGCATGCTAACTAGCTTGTGTGTGCCAGCGCATAAAGTGTATTAGCAATCCTGCTACACTTAGATACGGAGATTACATGTGAGGAGTTAATAGAGACTACTAGATCACTGAAAAATGGCAAAAGCCCAGGCCCTGATGGGTTAGGCAATGAGACATACAAGAAGTTTAGTGACTTGTTAGCTCCCTATCTGCGTAGAATGTATAACCAGGTGTATAAGGATGACGTGCTACCACAGACACTAAATGAAGCCATTATCACTTTAATTCCAAAAAAGGGGAAAGATTTAGAGGAAGTGGGTTCATACAGGCCTGTGTCATTGTTAAACACGTACCAAAAGATATTGGCCAAGACTTCAGCTAGAAGACTCTTTATGAGTAAAATGGTGCATCCTGATCAAACGGGTTTTATTCCAAAAAGGAACTCTTTTTACAACCTTAGATGCCTCTTTAATACCATGCATTCCCCTAGGCACCCCAAAGAAGACCTTATTATCCTGAGTTTGGATGCTGAAAAGGCATTTGACCAGGTTGAATGGCCTTACCTATCTGCAGTCCTGAAAAAAATGTAAGATTGGTGATAAATTTATATCCTGGATTAAATTATTGTACAGTAACCCTAGTGCTAGGATACTCACAAATCAGACTCTTTCTACCCAATTCAAGCTTTGCAAGGGTACAAGACAGGGATGCACACTTAGCCCTTTACTGTTCGCTCTAGTCATGGAGCCACTTGCAGAGACTATTCGATCACATCCTGAAATACATGGCTACAATATAGAGTATACTACAAACAAGATTTCTTTGTACGCAGATGACATTTTGTTGTACGTAACCCAACCGCAGACTGCAATCCCATTAATATTGAATGTAATTAACTTATTTGGTACCTTCTCTGGGTATAAAATTAACTGGGGTAAAAGTGAGTTAATGCCTGTTTGAATGAAAGATCATGAATGGCTTAAACAAATCCCCTTTGGAACAACATTGGAGAAATTCACCTACTTAGGAATTATGATCACTAAGAAATATAGCTCCCTATTTGAAGCTAACTTCATTCCTCTAATTAATGAACTCCAAAACAATATTCAATTTTGGAGGACACTTCCTGTCAGGCACGGACAAGGACTCAGCCGCAGACCACGGAGATTTTTCCGTATGGTTTATTATAAACCGGCAGGCAGACTCGAAAACACGAAACAGGCAGGGTCGAAACCAGAGAGACAGTCCGAAGGGAAAATCCAGGACCAGGAACGGGAGCAGGCAGGGTCGGAAACCAGTCGGGTAGAATCTCAGGCAACAGGACAAGGCGGCAGGCAAGACACAGGTCGGGGCACAAGCGAAAGTCCAAAACACGAAAACAAGCAAGCAAAAGATAAACGCGGGAACGAGACAGGTAAAACACACTGCAATGAACTAGCAACGAGACAGGAACAGGCAGGGCATTATAAAGGGCAGAGTAGATGAGGTGATGGGGAACAGGTGAGCTATCAGGCAGGTGGCGGCGATGCAGTAACGAGGCAGGCGGGGACCGGGCGGGGAACGGGGCAGGGCTAGAACACAAGGAAAACAAAAGCACACGGACAGGGGAAGAACACAAACACACAGCTAGGGGGGCGGAGTACTGACACTTCCAGTCTCTTTATTAGGCAGAGTAAATGCAATTAAGATGATTTTTCTTCCACAGTTGCTTTATCTTTTTCAAAATATACCTATATACCTCACCAAATCCTCACCAAAGGTTAGATTCTATTATTCTGTCATTTGTATGGAACTATAAATCTCATAGAATAAGAAAGGACCATCTTTGCAAGTATAAAACTAATGGAGGGCTTGCACTGCCTAATGTTATACTATATTATTGGCCGGCTAGTGTCTGCTCCATTACCTTCTGGTTGGATGACACTCTGGTGCTCTCTGGCTGGTTGGAGATGGAGCGGGAGGACTGCCTGCCCTACTCCATTAGTGCAGTCATTTTATCTCCTGTTCCGCTTAACAAAGTAAGATATAAACACAGTCCCATGATTCATAACACAATAAGGATTTGGAAACAAATGGGGAAACATTTCAAACTCAGGGCAGTGTCCTTTTTGTTACCCATATCAACAAACCCCTCTTTTGCTCCCTCCAATTTGGATGGGACCTTTAAAATTTGGAGGGAATTGGGGATGTGTAATATTGGAGACCTGTATATAGAAGGGACATTTGCATCTTTCCACCAGCTTCAGGAGACATATAGTTTGCCAAGGAATCATTTCTTTAGATACCTTCAGATTAGAAATTATGTAAGAGTACATCTTCCCAATTTTGAGAACGCAAGGCCTGATAAACTGGATGGATTATTAAGATTATCTGCAGGGTCAGACCATATAATATCCTATCTATATGATACACTACAAGACATTTGTCATCCAACTACAGATAACATAAAAGCAGAGTGGGAAAACGAATTAGGTATCCAGATACTTGATGATATTTGGGATGAGTCTAGAATACTTGTTAATTTTTGGTGAGTAGCATCAGTCACCTTCTCCACAATAACACACATCACAATGTGACATGTCATGTATCTTGCCTAATATGTTATGAATACTTAATGCAGCCATTATATCATATTTATGTAGGCTTACAATGTGACCAAACTGTGAGCAGAAAAGATAACGATTTTACCATTCTTTAAAGTTCATTCTTCCAGACGAGTACACAATGCCATAGTGTCTGATAGTTACAGTGATACAGTGGTTTTGATAGCTTCCATTATCTATATTCAGCATTGGGCTGTGCATTGACAAATGGAACTAAATGCATCACATGACTGTTTTTGGTCAGAAGACAGATTATATTTCTATTTAAATGGTCAAGTTTATCTCATTCCCTCCTAGTATTATGATAAATTCTCCAAAGATTTGTTTTAAAGATGGAAACCAAAGAAAATGATGGAGTTTAAAAAAACTTTTAGAAAAATGTACAATTCTAAATTTTTTTCATCAAGTTTAGCTAGTCAGTGTAGTTTACATTGTTAAGGATAATTGTATGTGATGGGTGGTTTTTGTTGTTGTTTTACCACAGTCTAACCCCATGAAGCAACTTCAATACATAATTAAAAACTAGAAAAAGTCAAGCACATAACCTAATGTTAAGAGAGGCCCTCACCTACATGTGGTTACACTCAAATGTAATAGGATCCATTACTTGCTATAAGACGAAGCAGAATGTACTTTCCAGAATTACAGTATGGCGAGCAGATGTAAATTTGAGACTCCAATGCACTCAAGTTGCAAATTACAGGATCAGCAAGGGGCAGGAGCGGGAACGTGGGATTCCTGAGCCAAAAGCCATTTTTACAGCATTCACATTTCTGATTCAAATTCATCTGAGGGAAAAATGGAGAAAAAAAAATCTCATTACTTTTTTGTGAGGAGGGAGAGAGCACATGCTTCGTTAATTTACAATTGCATGGCATTTTAGCGTAAATAACAAAGGAACTGCCATCCCCCCTTTGTGCGAGGCCCATGGCCTGAATGAAATTGGTGTCACTTCCACAAATTAGCCTGGACAGGGCTGAATTAGAATGAGAACATTTGCTCCTGATTACATCCGCTACCTAATTTGTACCCTGCATAATTTCCTTTTCTCCAGTGTAAGGTATTGAATAGTTACATTTCTGGGTCAAGCCTTACTGTGAAGGCATTTTTATTTTGGCTTGCTTTTCATAAAAGGAGAGTGTGTTCTCTTATGTCTTGTGATTACAGTAAAGAGTCTTGCACTCATCCAGAGATGACATTTGAATGCACGCTCACAGAAAGTGCCACTGAATAATAACAAAAATACAGCTTCCGGCGCCGCGTGAGTGGCAGCCTGTTACGGCAGCTCCGTACTCTTTTCTACTCTTTTCTACTTTTTTTTTTTCTTAGTTCTTTGTGTGTTTTGGTTCACTTTGTGTAATTTATTGCTTCATCACTAGTACATTTAGCAAGAGCGTAATTATGGATGTGCACTTGGCGACAATCGTAGTTTGTTTCTTGTTCTTCTACGGACTTTTGGACACAGCGTCAGGGGAACCTTTCAGCCACGGCTCCATTGTTTACACTCGTGATCAGCTGTTAGCCCTGAGCCACACACGACTTCTCTGCACGGAGAGACCGGTGATCCCCGCGGAGATACGGAGAAGGAGGAGAGGCTGCAGAGCTGGAATTAAGCGTTGGGAGCGGAAAAGACGATACAAACCATGCATACCGTCTGTCATTATGGGGAACGTAAGATCTCTCCCTAACAAGATCGAGGAGCTAACGGCGCTAACGCGGCTGCAGAGGAAGTACCGTGAGTGCAGTCTCATGTGCTTCACCGAGACGTGGTTGAACGAACTTTCTCCCGACTCTCTGATCACCCTGGATGACTTTCATCTTGTGCGGGCGGACAGGAAAGCAACGGAGAGTGGTAAGAGGAAGGGTGGGGGTATAGCTATGTTTATTAATGAGAGATGGTGCAACCCGGGACACATTAGTGTTAAAGAACAACGCTGCACTAGAGACATTGAACTGCTTGCTGTTAGCATTCGACCATATTATCTCCGGAGGGAATTCTCGCATATCATCGCGATAACTGTGTACATCCCCCCCTCCGCCGATGCTGCTGCAGCCTGTGAGCTCATTTACTCTGTCGTCTCTCAGCTTCAGACAAGGCACCCCCAATCTCTCCTTCTCATCTCCGGTGATTTTAACCACGCTTCTCTGTCCTCAACTCTCCCAAACTTCACCCAGTACGTGAAATGCCATAGGTGCGGTGTTTTCCCAACAATAAACCCTGGGTGACCTCTGAGATAAAGGCTCTACTGAATGAAAAGAAGAGAGCTTTTAGATCGGGTGACAGAGAGCAGCTGAGGAGGGTCCAGAAGGAGCTCAAGCAGGTCATCAGGAAGGGGAAGGACAGCTACAGGAGGAAACAGGAGGAGCGGCTGGAACAAAACAACATCAGGGACGTTTGGAGAGGACTGAAAAACATATCTGGGCATGGAAAAGGAGAGGGGAGTGACCAGTCCAGTGGATTTAAGGACTGGGCAAATGAACTGAATCTGTTCTTCAACAGATTTGATTCTGCCCCCACTACCTCAACCACCTACCCTGCCCCCTCCTCACACCGCCCCGGGTCATCCTCCACCACCCCCCTGGACCTGTCCCCCCAAACCAGGCCACACCGGCATGCACCTGCCCCTACTCCTTGCCCCTCACCACTCCTCACCCCCACCTCCTCTCCCCCCTCTACCTCTCCACCCCACCCTCCCCCCTCCTCCCCCCTCTCCCTAACAGCTGACCAGGTGAGAAGGGAACTGGCAAAGATCAAGGCAAGAAAGGCCGCGGGCCCAGACGGAATCAGCCCCAGACTGCTCAAAGACTGTGCGGACCAACTCTGTGGTGTGGTCAGGTACATGTTCAACTTGAGCCTTAGTCTGGAGAAAGTCCCGGCCCTGTGGAAGACCTCCTGTGTGGTTCCAGTGCCTAAGGTGGCGCGCCCTAAGGAGCTGAACCACTTCAGGCCTGTTACCCTGACCTCCCACCTGATGAAGACATTGGAGAGGATCATCCTGCATCACCTGCGACCTCTGGTGAACTCGGCGCTGGACCCCCTACAGTTTGCCTACCGGCCGGGCCTCAGGGTAGAGGATGCAGTTATCTACCTCCTCCACAGATCACTGCTTCACCTGGAGCATGCTGGGAGCACTGTGAGAGTCATGTTTTTTGACTTCTCCAGTGCTTTCAACACCATTCAGCCTGCACTACTGAGGGCGAAGCTGGAGGGAGCAGGAGTTGATTGTCACCTGACTACATGGACCATTGACTACCTCACCAACAGACCACAGTATGTGAGACTCCGTGACTGTGTGTCTGATGTGGTGACCTGTAGCACAGGGGCCCCTCAGGGTACGGTGCTCTCTCTCTTCCTCTTCACACTCTACACTTCAGACTTCTGCCACAACACCAGCAACTGCTACATCCAGAAGTTCTCAGATGATACAGCCATCGTTGGATGTGTGTCTGAGGGGAATGAACTGGAATACAGGGAGGTCATCAAGGACTTTGTCAGGTGGTGTGAGCTCAATCAGCTCTACATCAACACCAGCAAGACAAAGGAGATGATCGTGGATTTTAGGAAGAGGACACCACACATCACGCCTGTGAACATCCAGGGTATGGACATTGCAGTAGTGGAGAACTACAAATACCTGGGTGTTCACCTTAATAACAAACTGGACTGGAGAGACAACACTCATGCCCTGTACAAGAAGGGTCAAAGCCGCCTTCACCTGCTGAGGAGGCTGAGGTCCTTCGGAGTGTGCAGGGCTCTCCTCAGGACCTTCTACGACACGGTGGTGGCCTCAGCCATCTTTTACGCCGTGGTCTGCTGGGGAGGGGGCTGTACGGACAGGGACAGGAAGAGACTGGACAAGCTGATCAGGAGAGCAAGCTCTGTCCTGGACTCTCCACTGGACTCTGTGGAGGAGGTGGGTGAGAGGAGGATGCTAGCCAAACTGGCTTCCATCATGGACAACACCTCCCACCCCCTGCGTGAGTCTGTGGTGGCCCTGAGCAGCTCCTTCAGTGAGAGACTGCTTCACCCACGGTGTAAGAAGGAGCGCTACCGCACGTCATTCATCCCAACTGTGGTCAGACTGTTTAATAATAAATAAACCCCACCACTCCAAATACACTTGGTTTTGCACATCTCTAGTTTTTGCACATCTGTGGTTTTTCTTATTTTTCTGTTTGTTTTTTTATTCTTAATGTACACTTATTTACTATTTTATTGGTTCTGTTTTTATATATACACTCACTGGCCACTTTATTAGGTACACCTTGCTAGTACCGGGTTGGACCCCCTTTTGCCTTCAGAACTGCCTTAATCCTTCGTGGCATAGATTCAACAAGGTACTGGAAACATTCCTCAGAGAGTTTGGTCCATATTGACATGATAGCATCACGCAGTTGCTGCAGATTTGTCGGCTGCACATCCATGATGCGAATCTCCCGTTCCACCACATCCCAAAGGTGCTCTATTGGATTGAGATCTGGTGACTGTGGAGGCCATTTGAGTACAGTGAACTCATTGTCATGTTCAAGAAACCAGTCTGAGATGATTCGAGCTTTATGACATGGCGCGTTATCCTGCTGGAAGTAGCCATCAGAAGATGGGTACACTGGTCATAAAGGGATGGACATGGTCAGCAACAATACTCAGGTAGGCTGTGGCATTGCAACGATGCTCAATTGGTACTAAGGGGCCCAAAGAGTGCCAAGAAAATATCCCCCACACCATTACACCACCACCACCAGCCTGAACCGTTGATACAAGGCAGGATGGATCCATGCTTTCATGTTGTTGACGCCAAATTCTGACCCTACCATCCGAATGTCGCAGCAGAAATCGAGACTCATCAGACCAGGCAACGTTTTTCCAATCTTCTTCACAGGAGTGGCACCCGGTGTGGTCTTCTGCTGCTGTAGCCCATCTGCCTCAAGGTTCGACGTGTTGTGCGTTCAGAGATGCTCTTCTGCATACCTTGGTTGTAACGCGTGGTTATTTGAGTTACAGTTGCCTTTCTATCAGCTCGAACCAGTCTGGCCATTCTCCTCTGACCTCTGGCATCAACAAGGCATTTTCGCCCACAGAACTGCCACTCACTGGATATTTTCTCTTTTTCGGACCATTCTCTGTAAACCCTAGAGATGGTTGTGCGTGAAAATCCCAGTAGATCAGCAGTTTCTGAAATACTCAGACCAGCCCGTCTGGCACCAACAACCATGCCACGTTCAAAGTCACTTAAATCACCTTTCTTCCCCATTCTGATGCTCGGTTTGAACTGCAGCAGATCGTCTTGACCATGTCTACATGCCTAAATGCATTGATTGGCTGATTAGGAATTTGCGTTAACGAGCAGTTGGACAGGTGTGCCTAATAAAGTGGCCGGTGAGTGTATATATATATGTATATATTTTTGTTTGTTTTCTTCTTCTGTATTCCTTTGTGTTTTTGTATTTTTTTACGTTATTGCACTTTTGCACTTTGCCACTCTTTTCTACCTCTGTCTAAATGCTGTTGTGACATGTGAATTTCCCCGCTGTGGGATCAATAAAGTTCTATCTTATCTTATCTTATCTTATCTTATCTTATCTTGAATATGACTAAACTCCTTTCAACCTGTCTTACTGCGAGCAGAAATTGAATTTCTTCTGTGAAAACCTCAATCCACAATAAACTCACCCAAGACCTCATAAGCACACAATGCATCACCACAGCTGAAGCGATGAGCAGTGACTTAGGTGGTTACATTCTGAGGTAAAGGTTTCTGTGACAACACAGTCCAAGAGCGTTGTCACTGAAAAGCAGAGCCTTTGAGACATTCCTCCGATGCACGCCATACAGCATTACACTATCTTACATATGCTTAGTGTAGTCGTTGTATAATTATTACATTATATAAGACAGTCGCAGCGTGTTCTGTCGTTAATTATTTATGAGCATTTTCCCCCATGTTCAGGGGTTTAACATTAGCAAGTGTTCTTTCCCAGAGCCATGTGCATGTCTTACAATCTCTCTATATATAATCTGTATATCTACCGAGGCAATTCAGGTTAAGTAGCAAGCCCAAGGGTACAACAGCATTGGCCTCCCTGGCGATCAAAGCAGCAACCTTTGGGGTTTGTGTCCTCTTTCCTATCCACTGTTCCTAACCACATTTTAGCCACTTGAATGTTAAAATAACACCTCACACCCCACCCCCCTACTCCACCCCAATACATATCACACAAGGTGCACCTGGCAGGACTGAAAGCAGTGTGCTAGTTTTTAGTACTTCATTGTCACCATAGTCAAAAATTAAATGAGCGCAATTTAAGTGCAGTGCAGTTTCCATCCTCGTAGTGCTACAATTTTGCCTGTTGGACTGTAATCATGCTGTATACGGTGTGGTTGTGAGCATACAGAGTGCATTCGTAGTTTCAGTACAACACAACAGGCTTCTTGCGCTCATGTTTACATAACCTGACTCTGATACTCTGACAGGAGGTGTTTGATTAAAAATAAGAGGAAATTATGGCATATGAGAGACGTGGAAAGGCATCTGCTGATAGACACATACAGTTCATAACATAATTATATTAATAATTTCAATGAGAGCCATATTATTCAAATAAAAAAAGAGAATCTCCACACAATGCAATCACCATCCCTAAACCAGACATTATGAAACTGAAATTAACTGTCTTTCATGGCTTGTCACATAATTAATTCTGCCTTTTATATGGCCTTCAATAATCAGTTGGCCAAATAGCCTTACCCGCCTTACAACCAGAATTAGAGAGACAAAGGGAGAAAGAATCAGAGGAAACCTAACTGAAAAAGGGCAGCAGTTTGACAGAGGTTAGGAGCAGGGCAACAGTTTGGAGTAGCAGTGAGGAGCAGGGCAACCATTTGACACAGTGGTAAGGAGCAGGGCTTTAAACTCAGTGGTTGCTGATTTGATAACCAGGCAGGTGACTGCTGCTTATCACTGTAACATCTGGTTATTCCAGGACACCATGGAGTTAATTGCTGGAATTGCCCTAAAGGGTGTCACTGTATTTCTGCTGTACATGTGATCACAAATGAGTAAACTGTTTACTCTCCACCATCATCCAGCATCTATGATCCAATCAAGCAGGAGTTTGTCTGTGCATGGTCTTATGGCGCTGGTTCCATATCTTTGCCAGTAAAGCACTTATTTTCAGCTGACACATCAACGATTCTGTAAAATCATTGTTTCAAAACTTTTATTAACACAAAACAATTCAACAATAGCCTTGTTCTTTTTATTGTTGTCCGAATGATTCATCACTTGTGGTTTGACGGGAGGGTGAGGTGGAGGTTGATTAAGTCAGACATCAATCTGCAAGCAAACCCTACTGCCACACAGCTACCACTCTACCACTGTCATTCTGTTGTGATTGTAAAGGTAAATGCCATTATGTTACAGTGCTAAGGCAAATATGCCTTTAAAGCTATGGACAGTACCTGGTCACTCCTTCCTCATATTTCCAATTTTTTCCCAGCCAGCTGGCTACTAGTGCCAGGTTTTATAAGTCATCAAGACACCATGTCTGCTCTGGGACCGTCTCTTTCAACTTGCGTGTCATATATCATATGTGCTAGGCAATTGCATTTTGGGTAATTGGTCTAAACCGGGCCCATAATATTCATATGATTATAACAGAGCAACACCCCATGCAGCTGATATATACGAGTAGAATCCCTATGCATGCAGTGGACAGCTCCAACATTTAGTAAGACACAAAAGCAGTAAGAGAAAATAGGGTGGTTAACAGATCAGAAAATGTATCTCATTGTCTGCTGTGAGTCCATTCAGGCAAATGTATTTCTGATGCCATGACAAAGTATGAGAAGTGTTGTCATTCAAAAGCATCACCATTATGTGAGACGCACACAGCAATACTTCTCCACCTAAATAAGTAACTGTATTTTTCTCTTCCATCAAAACATCATGGACACACATATCTGAACATGTCACCAACTGTTATACAGGAACTTTACAGCATTACCACAACTAATCAGATGCTTTCAAATCAGTGAACAAACCTTGTTTTACAAAAATAGCTACTCACTGTGTGCAATGACCAACATAAATATAAACATAAAACATAGTACATAATAGTCACTCTGGAAACCCAGTCTCAGCATGTCTCACGGACATCTTGGGCTGGATGAACAAACATCAGCTCAAGCTGAACATTGATAAGATTGAGATCCACTTCCCAGCATTCATGACCCCTCCGAGGAACCTCTCAGTTTGCGTGGACAACGCAAAGGTAATGGCAACCACAGCTGCCAAAAACCTAGGGGTAACTTTGGGCAGCCACCTATCCTTCAAAGAGCATATTGCAGCCACAACCAGGATCTGCAGATTCCTGTTATTCAACATAAGGAAGATCAGGCCTTACCTCTCCCAATACTCAACCCAAGTGGTGATCCAGGCACTCAACCTGTCACGTCTGGACTACTGCAACTCGCTGCTTGCCTGCCTCCCAGCATATGTCATCCGACCACTGCAGCTCATCCAGAACGCAGCAGCCCCATTGACGTTCAACCACCCCAAGCAAGCCCATGTGACACCTCTCCTTGAGTCCCTCCACTGGCTACCAGTTGCAGCAAGGATCAAGTTCAAGACCTTGCTACTAACCTTTAAGGGACTTTACGGATCAGCCCCCCAATACATACAGGACATGATAAAATCCTACAAGCCTGTAAGAGTGCTGCACTCTGCTACCTACGACAGACTCCCTGGACGCCTTCAAGAAAAAATTTAAAACTTATCCGTTCATGCTGTATCTGTAGCCTACCTTCCCCCTATGTATGTCCTTCCATCCTATCCACTGTTATGTATTATGTTTAAAAAAAACTCCACACTAGCTTAGCATTTTAACTTTGTATCTTACTGACCTCTTGTAATACCTTACGATGTCTACTCTTAGCATAGTGATGCACTTATTTGTAAGTCGTTCTGGGTAAGAGTGTCTGCTAAATGATGCAATGTAATGTAATGTAATAGTGGGAGGAGCCAACTTTGTAATATGACTCCTCCTCTGAGCTAAGTGTGTCCTGTGGTGGAAATTACACAACATCAGCTATTGATCTCTGTTGAAAAAAGCAAATAATTCCAAAAAATGTCCCTCAGTATGCGGGCAGCGATAGAAGAACTCTGTCCCAGACCAATTGAATTACAGCTAAAGAGGTTTAAAAGAGGCTCGTAAAAGGATGAAAGTTAATCGAAACTGAAGAGATGTTGATTATCCCTACAAAACTCTCCATGCTGCATGTGTGCTACAATAAACAGGATGGATTAATTCAATTATTTTTTCTTATGACCAGTGGGAAGAAAGCTAGAAAACATCATCTGAAAATTGTACCGTGTCATTCATTTAAGGCACAGTGTACTAATTTAAAAGTATATATTAAGGTAATTTCACCCTGTGCTTGTGTCAGCACGTTGGCCTGAGCCACTTGGTTTCTCCCTGTCTGTCTGTGTGGGTGTGTCTTGTATTACAGGTCCATGTGTTTCCTTGTCCTGCCTGCCTCCCCACCTCCTGTTACTCTGTCACGTCCATCACCTGAAGCTTGTTTCTGCACACCTGTGTCTCATCCCCTCATCATTTTCTTGCCTACAAATACCCTGCTATTTTCTTTGCTCTTTGCCAGATCGTCTCAGTACCTTACCTGTTTCATTCCCGCCTTTGTTAGTAAACCTGCTCTGGTCCTGTTTGTTGCTGACTCTGTCTGTCTGGGATTACCCTTTTGCCTGCCATTTTGGATGTTGTCTGTTTTCTAGTGGACTTTTGGCTACTGACTTGGACTGTTCTCTGACTTTGATTTAGCTTGTTTTTTTGTTTTTTTTTGGACTTGTCGTTAAAGAATAGCTGTTTTATGCTGCCCATATTGTCTGTGTCTGGGTCCTTTCCTCACAAACCATGACAGTTTGTGGCTCAGGGGCAGGGAACCAACAATAAAGAAACACCCAAATATTACCTTCTCTTCTCATTAAAAGGCATCAGTTAAATGAAAGAACTAATACAGTTTCTAAATGTACTCATCTTAATCTGTTTAGAGGAATATTAAGGATATCACCTTTGTGTTCTTTACCAAGGATTTAGGCATTAGGAGGGCCTCTAACCAGTGGATTTACAGACATATATGCAGGTGTTTGGCAAAAACAGAATGATGCAGAATTACACTCCTAGTGATTTATTAGACTTTACCTATAAGCAGCAGGCTTCATCCACTGTAACCAGCTGAATAATTATGCTTGAACACTGTTTTGGAGTACCATAGTTTTGAAAGGAAGGCTGTAGTGCACATGGATAAGGGCTGATCTCAAGACAGACATCTGTAGCTACTCACAATAGCTTGCATATTTATGCCAGCTGTAGCTGTCAGGGTTTCAAAGACTTCTACCCACAACAACCAGCAGGCGTTGTCGTAACTGACTTTCAGGTCCTGTTGCCTGCTGCTTCCCCAATCTTCATCCAGTGGGCCTTTCTTCCTGTCTGTGCCTTGTCTAATTTAGTTTTCATTTTCACCTGTGTGTAGTTAGTCTAGTCATGTGTTTTTTCTATACAAGCCCTGCCTGTTTCTTTGTTCAGTGCTCAGCCTTGATCTACCCTGTTGGTTTGGTTGTTACTAGTCACTAGTAAAAATTCTTTGTCTTTTTTTTAACCTGTGTTTTTGCATGATACCTGCATCTGTATTTCTCCTGCTCAACTGTTACAGTAGCTTACCTTCTACTGACACAATGACTATGGTATAAGCCCCTGACACGACTCATCAGATAGTGAAAAGATTTTAAATTCCCGATTACCACCGCCTCTCAAAGGAAAGTGTTCCAACCTTCCCAGGCCAGCGAAATAGCTTGCTAAGACTCACTTCAAATAAGGTTTTGCACACATTGATGAAATATAAGGCTAACCTGGTCAGGTGCAAGATATTGTCTTATAAACTCATCCAACAGTATGGTTGGATTTTCCAAACCAAACCAAACAAACCAAAATGAGGAGAAAAGAGCATTAAAAACAAGTGAGGAATGTAATTGTGGAGAAGCAGAAATCTGAGGAAGGATGCAAGAAGATTTCAAAGGCACTGAACATACCTCGGAGCTCGGTGCAGTCTATCATACAGAAGTGGAAGAAATACTGAACTACAGCCACACTGCCTAGGGCAGGGCGCCCCCCTAAACTTAGTCACCAATCAAGAATGACACTTATCAGAAAGGCTACTGTGATGCCAACTCTTACCAAGCTACAGACATCAGTGGCTACAACTGAACATGATGTCCACGGGTGAATAATCTCCAAGCTATTGCACAAAAAGGGACTTTATGGAAGAGTGGCAAGGAAGGAGCCCTTGCTTGTCCGTAAATACTTTGCAAAACGTCACTTGGATGATACTACAAAGATATGGCAGAAAGTCTTGTGGTCTGATGAGACTAAAGTGGAACTTTTTGGCTCATACACTAAGCGGTATGTGTGGCATAAAGCGAACACTGCACATCAGCCAGGAAACAAAATCCCCACAGTAAAATACACTGCTGGCAGCATCATGTTATGGGGGTGCTTTCAGCAGCAGTGTCTGGCAATCTGGTCAAGACTGATGGGGAGATGAATGCTGCACAATACATGGAGATTCTGGATAAAAACCTACTCCCCTCTGCCAGAAAATGTAAACTAGGGAGGAAGTTTGTGTTTCAGCAAGACAACGACCCAATGCACACTGCCAGAGCAACACTGGATTGACTTGAAAATTAAGAAAATTGATGTCCTTGAGTGGCCCAGTCAAGGAGTCCTGATCTGAACCACATCAAACATCTGTGGAAAAACTTCAAAATTGCTGTACACTTTTGCAAGGAGGAATGGGCCAATATTGCTCCATTATGTTGTGCAAAATTAATGTAGACTTATCCAAAAAGACTGATGGCCGTAATAGCTGTGAAAGGTTGTTCAACCAAGTGCTAAAGAAGGAGGATGAATGGGATGAATACTTATTAACTGTTGACATTTCAGTTCTTGATTTTTTTATTCTATAATGGTTTATAATTTTATTTCTTTTTTCGCCTGCACTGTTGCAGATTTGAGTGCAGCAAAATAAAATCACAAATAAAAAAAATCATTCTAATTAGTCAAAATCTCAGGTTGTGGAAATCATTTGTGTGGGAAAAAAAGGGTTGGCAGCTGAGTAGTTTTTCTTTAAATGCTCAGATAGGTTACAGGCTCTCATGGTTGCCATATACTTATATATATATAAGTTCTCATGCCTTTCTTTTACACATTACTTACTTAGGTCTTGATCATGGGTGACAACAAATATTTTAATCATAAAAAGCCAGCTACAACAATAACAAATAATAATAGCATCAGAAGGTCCATCAAGCTGATTGCAAACATGTTGCACAGAAGGTTAGGGACTTAAGAACTTGCACCTTGCAATCCGTCAAGATCTATAAGGTAGTTCTTGACAAACTGAGGTTACCCTTATCAGAAAACCAAACACATTAAGGCCAATGTGGCATGAAAACCAAACACATTAAGGCCCAATTATGTAAGACTGATCGATCTCACATCTTCCAAACAAACAAAGTGCACTATATACAATATCCTTTTTTTAAGCAAAGGCATGGAAATGTGCCTTGATGATGATGAAGAATATTTCTCTCTTCTTAAAGCCAAAGCCTTGTATATGTATCGTTTCATATATACTATTTTCAGCAGATCCACAGCAGAACATGAAGTCTCATTTTATGATGTCCAACTTTCTACAAATGACCCTTTTAATCTCTGTTGCAGAGAGAAAAATAATTTCAATAGAAGTGAGAATTAACAAATAATTAGTATCAATTAATCTGGCAGTCAAAACTACATTATTTTATCTGTGGAATAGCTGGGGATCAGACTTCGCATTATCATTCTGAGTACAGAGAAAAATTCATTAATAATAAAACCTCCCCCTCCAAATTGCATTACATAGTTCCATGATGCTACAGTCTAATTACAAGATCATGACAGAATTCTTTCCAATGTGTTTGCTGATGGGAGTCAATAAGCATGTTAGAAAAAAAACAATGATATGTGTATTTGGCTGTCTCCATAAAGTGTAATCAATTTTCTGAATGAATAGTCCTGGCCCCTGAAACATTTATTTAACAAATAATATTAATCTTAGATAATTAAAGTGAATACTAGCGATAACCGTGATTGAAGTTCCAAATGAAGATTCAGGAGGGGAATTTTCAGACAATCCCTATGCAATTCACCCAAACTAGACAAACCGGTCCCATCCACAACTTTAAATATAGCCGCAAGCGGCGATGGTGGGCCCTCGCACCTCCGGCGAGTCGTGACCCGTGACATTTCGTCATCCAACAATGCACTCACATCTGATGCCAGATTACATGGTCATAGCGATAGCTATAAGGATTCGGGCTTAAAACCACACAACCAGAAAATATGAGCAAGCAACCCACTTGCTGAGGTATTGGCAAACAAACAAAAATATGAGCAAGCAACCCACTTGCTGAGGTACTGGCAAACAAACAAAAAAATAGGCTACTACTGTTAAATTAATGCTCATGTCTGTCATTAGGCGATACAGACAATAGTGTCAGGATTCTAAATAAAACTAAAAAAAAAAAAGTTTCTTAGTAAGCATACTATGGGGGCTAGCATAACATGCTAATCGTTCCTTTGAATATATTAGCTGTAATGATTGTCCAGTCTGAATTTGATAGTAACTAAACACCCATACATATTGTGTTCGTTTGAGACAGCGGTGTTTCGTATTGAATTATGTTGTGATTAAATCGACGAGTGTTGTTGATCATGACATCAGGCTACACGGTCATAGCAACAGCTAAAAGGATTCGGGTTTATCAACAGAATTATTCTTACGTGAACCAAGCAATCTGCCAAAAGTAGTACCACGAACAGGTGGGCTTTTTTAGATTAACTGTGAGATTTTCTCTGTACGCATGCAGGCGTATGCATAGACTTAAATGTATAGTGAAATGCATTTGCGGAGCTAATTCCACGACTTGAAGCGGAATTTCCCTGCGCCGTGTGCAATATTTCGACAGTTCATCAACCTTCCTCCCAATAAGGAAATTAACACAACACCACAATTAACCGAGGTAACTATACACGATGTTTGCTTCTCATAAAAGTAAGGATGCGAATATTTCTTAGTAAGGATGCGAAATGCCTTCCGACATGGGTGAGTTCGCAACACCGCGACTCGAAGCTGAGTTTGCCTGCGACTCGTCAAAAATGTTCCAACCGGGACAGTTCGTCCGCAGTTATCCCTGACTTAATCACCAAATTAACACAATACCACAATTAAGGGAGTTTGTTTTTTACTAAACATGCAAAATGTCTCCAAAATCGGTGAATTGGCAACACTGCTAACGTGCTCAAAACACATTAACAAACATGGCCGCTGTTCGACTATCTGAAGAGGTACATTCATGACGTTGCACCTCAATACAACCCCCACACTACAACTCATAATTTGATTGGTTAAGCATCCTGTCATTCATCAGACTGGTGAAACTGGTCAAAAACTGTTTAGAGGTGCCCAAATTCAACCCATGGCTACGCTGTTCAACATATCAAAAAATACCTTTGCAGAATAAAATCAAGACATCTGTGACCACATGTACACCAAATCTGAATTGAATCCGATGAACCGTCTAGGAGCACTAACGCTGAGATGGCTGAAAAAGCCACTCTTTCTGTTGCCAGATGGTGGCGCTATACCAGGGTGTCACTCATGTGGCATGTGGATATCATCATAACCATCATAACCAAAAACCTGTGAAGTTTGAGCCGTATCAAGCAATGTATGGAGAACTTATGACAAATTCCCTTTTTGTGTGGCGAGACATATAAATTCATTGTTTCGCCATTTCAACACCATGCAAGATATCAAAAATCCCTTCGCCATGTAGCATCAGGAATGTCTTGGCATCATACTGACTAAATTTGGTATGAATCGGATGAATCCTCTAGGAGGAGTATTCGAAAGTTCGCTGACTGTGAAAATGCACAAAATCCAAAATAGTTCACTTCCTGTTGGGTATGGCTAATAAGATGTAATTGCAAATTTGTTTGTCAAAATGAGACCCACAGGCCTACAAAATTTGGTGCGTGTAGGTGAAACGACATGCCAGGCACAAGACTCATTGTCACATGGGGGCGCTATGGAGTCCCTGGGCCACACCCGGGGCCAAGTCTCTGTCTCTGAGTAGCGGTCACAAACACTGATGTGTGTACAAAATTTTGTACAGAGTTTTCGCCCATGGGAACCACCTCAAAAATGGCCAAGTGTTGAAGACAAAGAATAATAATAATAATAATAATAATAATAATCCTTCTGAAACCAATAGGGCCTTGCACCTATGGTGCATGCGCCCTCCGGTGGACACCGGAGGCGCAGCACCTTCGGTGCTCGGGCCCTAATAATCCCTCTCACTACTTCCTTTCTACATCAGCTGTCCATGGCATCCCTGCTCCACCCCATCTCCCCTCTTTCTTTTCCCTCTTTCTGATGTCCACATTGGGGGTCAACAACCTCAGCCCACGGCCAGGTGTGATCCCTTTGTCAGACACCAAGCCAAATGAAAGTACTGCTATAACCATATAAAATGCAACCTTTGCCATTTGATTGTATGGAAATTCATATCTATCTGAATTTGTTCAAGGTGAACACAAATAAGACTGCTTTGCTTTTGTCTCTTAGTGCATGTGACACGCCAAAAGCTCAACAGTAGTAGCCCAGTCTAATGGCCCTGAAGGTCACATTCAAGGGCAGTTGTGAATTAGCAGCTGAATCAAACAGATTAAGAGCTTAGCTTGTCAAAAAGCTCATATACACAATGCTCCCTCAAGACCAGGGTAGGGTAACACTGCAGTAGCCCCGGCTGCTCACAGAATGAGTGTGTAAAACACAAAGATGCAGCTCCTCATGGAACATTGCAACACAGCCTTCGTCTGAGCTGAATCCATGTCGCAATGCTTCACCTACCAGTAGGAGCATAATAAATGTGCAAAACCACATGCATAATTCATTATGATTCAATTATAGCCATGATTAATATGATCTGAATTTCATTATTAGCTCCATTTTTCCAAGGGTGCAACGCTTGGGGGCGCTTGCTCTGTGACTGAAACCTTAATGCTTGTCCAATCAAAATGTAATGGCCTGCTTGCTGTTTGGTGGACATTAAAATAGTTCAGGGATGGTTCCACATCTCGCACAACACCATGCCAAAACTGTCCCTTCCTCTATCTGTCCCTGATGACTTTGTGAGCTACCTCCAGTAATATATGTCCTGAGATGATTTTCACAGATGATTTCCAAAAGTAATTTGCACATCTGTTTCAAAGGCAGCTAATGAAGGATAAGGGCTTGCATTCGTTCTGCCTAATTCATCCTCTATTCGCAGGGAGGTGCCAGAGCAGGTGAACTGTCAGAGAATCCGAAGCCCATTCTCAGCACCGAGCAGGATCTGATCTGGCCAAACAAGTGCCGTGCTGAGCGGCATGCTTCCTTCCTATCTTTAGATCATTACTTATAATCTTGTTACCTTTGACCATGTTTGGGGGTGACATGGTGGGGAGGGGTATGCCTCGGGAAAGGGTCGGCTTGTGAGGTCTGACTCATTGTACCTCTGTTAGGTAATGACAGGGAGGCGTATCAGCAGATGACGAGGGGTGACTGGCAGAGAGACCCTTATCCAATTGTACCTAGAATCGAGAGGCCTGTGTTGGCAGGGCATGCTGCTCAAGCCAAGAGTATCCAGAGCAATAAATGAGATGCACAGGGAGATACAGACTGGCAGATGGATGACAGATAAGAAAGGAACAGACAGAAATAGATAGATACTGGAGATGTTTAAATAAATTACATGGACAGACAAATCAATAGAGAGGTACAGATTTAGATGTGTATGATATGAACAAAGAGATAAAATACACACTGGAGGCACAAATGAAGCAACACAGAAATTTCAGGCTCAGATGGACAGCAAAACACACATAGACAGACAGACAGACAGACAGATAGATGAATCAACCAAGAGGTACAGATGTCCATTCTGACCAAATGGATAGAGATATGAGAGAAGATAACGCATAAATGATGTGAAATGTAGACATTGACAGATAGTGATACACAGGTTTAGAGACAGAGGTACAGGCAGGACTCTGCCTGCTTTTGCTGAGGGGTACTGCATGTTTTTAGAGCTTGTAACCATGAGGTGTGGGACAAATGCAATTCTCAACTATGCCACCTTGGTAATTTCGCCCAAGGAAATAGTTTTGTGTACTTAAACCCCAAGTGTACACTTACGTTACAAATAAGGGTTCCCTCCAGTTCTGTCAGGACTGCGGCGTCTTAGCCGGTTGTTTTGTTTTCCCTGTCCATGTGCTTTTGTTTTTCCCTGTGTTCCAGCCCTGCCCTGCTCTCCGCCCTGTCGCCGCCCACCTGATTACCTGACTGTCTTCACTTGCCTGCCTGCGCACCTGCATTCCGTCTCCTCATCAGCCTTGCCCTAGTCAGTCCTGCTTGTGTCTTGTCTCATTGCCAGTTCGTCGTGTCGCTACTCGCCATCTGTTTCTTCGTGTCTGCCTCCCGGTTCTGTTTCCTTGCCTGTTTTGTCCGACTTCGCTCCGCGTTCCTGCCCTGTGGTTTTGGTTGCCGAGTCTGCTCTGGTTTTTGACTCTGCCTGCCTTGACTTCGTTTTTGGATTGCCCTCTGGATTCAATAAACCCGTTTGCATCTGTCTTCCCTGTCTGCACTTGAATCCCTGCGTGAGTTCTGACAAGTTCTTTTATAAGGATAAGACAGAGACGTGATTCTTGTATGCACAATTAATTTATTGAGGTTAAAAGAAAGAGTTCATTTATTTCAATAATTCCACAAATACACTGAGTTTAAATATGTAAAAATACAACCTTTCCCGTGTAGCAAATTTACCAATACTATACTATTACAATTGGGCCAAGAGCTGGTTGGGGAGAAGTATACTCACCACCAGGGATGTGAAAGATACTCACCCAAGTGCTCTCTCAATCACTCTCAAACAGCAAATGCGTGCCTACGTGATAAAGTGCAGTTAGCATTAAGACACACAGTGAAGGGAATACCAATATGCTAACCGCCCCACCAAACAGCTCCTTGCCCACTATACTAAAACTATTTTAAAAAAGGGGTTAAAAACAGCTACACTACCACTGGTTGGTTTGAGTTGAATTGCGTTTCAGCACACGCCACGACACACAAGTTTGCGCCGTCTAACCTAGCCCGCTCCACTGAGGGCGGAACTATCTAGAGGCAAAACAGCAGTTAGTGTTGCAGAGCGGAGAACCTAAAACACAAGGACACAACAATCAACACCACATCGGTGTATAAATGCAAGAATTACCGTAAATGCTGGTGAGACGAACTTACACCATGAATCATTACCTCAACTAAAAACACCACAGGAGAAACTACTCCAAGAGCTCACAGGCAGACAGATACTCTGAACAAACATAAAAGCATTGGGTTAACAATACATGTGTGGACATACCCGCATGCACTTCAAGTTTAACAATGCTATGGACTATACCCACCTATACACCAGATAAGGTAAAGATTACCTCGGCCAGGCAAGCACAGGAAGCAGGCAGCGTGCTAGGAAACAGGAGATGCACGGATCCGGAAGCAGAAGCAAGGTCGCTAAACAGGCAGGTATACGCAGCTTAAATAAGAAAAGCTGGAGATCACGTGACCTGCACATGGCGACGCAACATTAAAACCTGAGCTCTGCTTGCAATCTGCATATTTCAGTTATTTTTCAATAGCAAACTTTAAACTATAGTGCCTGGTTGTTCATTATGTCACGGCAGACTAAACTAGTTCACATGCGGGAGGAAGAACGTTCCCCAACTAAAAAGAAGTTCAAAGAAACACCATCCATGTGGAAGGAGGAACTGGACAATGCTGTGCTGGCTGCGGCTAAGCTAGCCCTTAGCAAGCAAAGGCTAGAACTCCAAGAGCTAGTCAAGACATCTGTTGGAGAGGCTATAGACGGCATCCTGACACCCCAGATAAATGAACTTAAACTTAAACTTGAAGCGACAAGTGAGAAAATCTCCTCTGTTTGCCATCAGATGGAACAACAAGAACAATCTATTAAACATCTGGAATTCAGATGCGACAACATGCAAGCCTCAGTTCGCCCTGATAAGGCAACTATCCGAACTCTACAAGCAACAATAGGCAAACTCTCCACCAAGATCGCTGATATGAAGGACAGGAGCTGCCGATCTAATCTCCGCTTGGTTGGTCTAAAAGAGGGAGCTGAAGGAGGTGATGCTGTCTCATTCCTAGAGACAAACATTCCGAAGTGGCTTCCATCTCTGGTGTGATGCCGTATCAGTATAGAGAGAGCTCACCATATTTACCCACGTTCTGGTCGGAGCAATACACCTCGCATGCTAATTTTCAAGCTGCTGAACTACAGGGATAGGCAGCTAATTCTGAAAGCTGCAAGAGCCTCGGAATCACTCCAACACGGTGAAAACAAAATCAGCTTTTATCCCAACTACAGCCTGGAGAACATAAAGAAATGGAAGGCCTTCGCCAATGTTAAAAAGAAGCTCAATTCTCGAGGAATACAATCGTTCCTGTGCTTCCCAGCTATACTGAAAGTGACCCATGGCTGCCGCGAGTTGGAGTTCAAGACCCCAGAGGAGGTTGAGCGGTTCTTACAATCAATCCGACCGACACCGAAGTCGACTGATGCCCTGCATGATGGTCAACCAGAGGATAACGCTCCAATGGAAGAAAATCATTCCATTGTGGACCTTGCATCTCCGCAGCCAACACCATAAGTTCTCCGTTCCTGAACAAATTTTTTTTTTTTTCAGCCCCCGTTATGACAAGAACTGTGAATGGACATTCAGGTATGCTAGCTCCTCAGTTTAGTTACATATGTTCAACAAAAAAGATTAGATGATTTAAGTTCCATATATTAGGCCTATAATGACTGTTAAGTTTGTTAACGACTAAAGCCAGACATCGGTATCAAATTTAATGCCGGGCCAATTTTCTCTTTATTTTGTATTTGTTTGCTTACTATCAGCTTTAATGCGAGTTGCAGGTGGATGTGCTGCATCGCAATAGAAGAGTCACATCTCTTGCATTTCTTTATGTCTACCAAACCAAAGGGATTGATATTCCCTTGCGGTTTCTTCACTTTGTGTATATAGTTACATTGTTTGTTGTATTTTTATCTTTCATGGCAGATCATAAATGTGTATTCAGTTTTGTGTGCAAAACACTAGTACTGTGGATTCTTTTGGCATGGAGTTGCCTATTTTTTTGGCATTGCGTAAGCCGACATTTTGATGGAAAACCCTCAGATGGTTGACCTAAATATAATTAGTTGGAATGTACGTGGCCTGAACAGCCCCATTAAACGAACATGGTGCCTTGAATTTTTATATCGCAACAATGCAGATGCTGCGTTAATTCAAGAAACTCATTTAAAAGAGGAAGACGTTCATTGCTTTCAAAATAGACAGTACAAAGTTGTTGCTTGCTCTTGCGCAAGCAACAAATCAAGGGGTGTTTTGATAGCAGTTAAAAGATCCGCCCAAATATCAGTGCATTTAACGGGAAAGGACACAAGTGGCTGGTTCGCTTATGCTGTCATTAGTGCCAATAGCACGAAGATTCTTCTAGCATCTGTCTGCGCTCCAAACGACTTCGATGTAGAATTTCTTGCAGATATTTCTAATACACTTCTTTCTTTTCATGATAGCTACTTGTTTTTAGGTGGGGATTTTAATGCGATGGTAAACCCTTTACTGGATCGATCGCCAGCCTCAATTTCCTTTCCTCGTTCCACTATGGCCCTAAATCGATTTGTTACTGAGTTGAACTTGGTGGATGTCTGGCGATGATAATACCAAGTCCTATACTTTTTATTCTTCTAGACATAAGTCAATGTCCAGAATTGACTATATTTTCATTAGCCCTAGCCTTCTTGATCAAATCTGTGACATAGACATATTACCCAGATTGATATCTGATCACTCTCCACTCCAATGTCAGGTTAAGCCAGCGTCTTCGATACCTACGTTTCGTAGGTGGCGCTTTAATGACTCTCTACTGTACAATTCTGAATTCATAGACACACTTCAACAACAATTACAAGAATTTATCAACTTAAATAAACACGAGAACTCCAATCTGCAAATTTTATGGGAGGCCACTAAATGCTTTTTGAGAGGTTTCAGCATTGCTTTTTCTTCTAAATTGAAATCGCAGAGTATTTATAGAATGTCACAACTGGAATCTCAAATTAAGGCATTGGAAAAACAGCAGTCTGAGCACTTCAGTGAGGATAAAAATCTTTCTCTTTCTGCCTTACATGGAGAGTATAATAGACTGTCTATCTCCAAAGCATCTTTTATTATCCATAGGACTAGACAAAAATACTACTATCAGGGGGATAGGCCCAGCCGCTTACTTGCACTGAGACTTAAGGAGAATGAATCCAAATCATCTATTGACATAATTCGAACAACAGAGGGGAAGATAGTAACAGACCCAAAAGCTATCAGCCACACATTTAAATCTTTCTATGCCAAATTATATTCATCAGAGGTCACTTTAGATAAAACATTGTGCAAGATAAAACATTGTCCACTTACCTAAACTAAATGATTCAGACAGAGCTAGTTTAGAGGGACCAATCTCATTACATGAGCTACATGAGGCAGCCAAGTCACTTTCAAAGGGGAAATCTCCAGCCATAGATGGAATTCCACCAGAACTGTATCTCGCAACATAGGATATTGTTGGCCCAATGATACTTGATTCCGTATTTGGTAACCATGATTTGGTATTCGCAGGCTTTACTGCTGCCAAAAAAGCAATCCTCCAGCTGTGGTTCAAACCAGACACAAATCTGAAATGTTATTGGATTAAATCTTTGATTAATATTGCAACATTGGAAGAGACCACCGCTAGATTGAATAAAGCTAGTCTATCTACAGTCAGTGCATGCAAGGGACTTTGTGTATCTATTACAAACACTCTGTGCTGTTAAAACCACTATTTTATTAGTATGATGCCCTTGCAAAAATTTACTTCTACTGTCTGATCTGCCTCCTTGTTTATTTTTATTTTATTTTATCTTTTGTGTGACTTTTTTCCATATTGTATTTGCCTGTTTGTACATTTTGCTGAAAATGCTAATAAAAAGCATAATCCAAAAGCTACCACACTCCCAATTATCAAAGCCACGTAGAACAAAAGGGGACAGCCTACCCAGGTTACAAGCTGTAGTCTGAAAAGGTCCTGCCAGGCGTGTACTCAAATATGCATTATTTTTGCTGTTTTCTCACCTTAATTAAAAGTGAACACATCACGTTCCACTCCAGGATGCCCCTTAATACCAGGCGCTCAGCCGCCAGCACTGTGCAATTACACAGCACTTTTTCCCTCACTTCCACTATGAAACATTTAGTAAGGCATCGCTATCTGGGACTGCCAGGCCACGGTGAAGCTCACACCTGCTTTGGAACAGTCAATCTGAATTTCCTGGGGGAGCGGCCTTTCAGCCAGGGATCTCCGCATTCAAACTACACTGGGACAAGAGAAGAAGCACATGGCTCAGCAGACACAGAGAAAAATATGGTAAACAGATGCAAAAGGCAGTGGATTTGGGTTGATTTGCACCCTCAGGAAACGCAGACCATCTGGACCTGGAGCTATGTGCGAGTGGAGCAGATTCAAGCACTGAATTTAGGTGTTAGTTAAACCCATTAAGAGCCACAGCAGGAAGCACAACATCTGCAAATAGCATGAGTTTGCCTCGTTGTTCCTGTCTTACCCAGCTTCTGTGAGCCATCCGAAACAAAGAGGCAGTTATGTCACTGCCAGTGGAAAGTAACAGCCCAGATCAGACTGCATAATAAATTACACAGTCCACCCAACAGAGGCTCTTCTGGAATGGGACAGAACAGGGGTGAGGCTTTGGAAAAAAAAAAAAAGATCAATCGCAAACAATTATCAAACATCCTGCATATGAAAGCATGTTTTTTGTCCATTACCAATCATATATTTCAGTCACCTCCCACAGCTGAAGTGGATGACATTTTGAAAGGCCCCTAACTTGACTCATAAAGTTTATACATAGCTGGTAAAAGCCGCTGGGAGGGCAAAGTAAGTGGCAACAACAGCTGGCTAAAGGCACTTCCAACTCAATACTACACAAACATGTGCTGGAACGCAGGCAAGGGTAGGGGGTGGGGGGGGGGGTTGAAGTGAAAATGCTTTTAGTGTAGGCTTGACTTGCTGTCGTCTGCATTTCATGAACCCCCAAGTATATCCCTACATGCTGACAGTACTTTCAGTTCTCTCCAAGCTGTTGCCACGCCTGCACCAGAACTAGCCACTCCCCCTTGTCTGGCTGCTCTTTAGGAATGGCCACTCCCAGCAGGGCTGTCTCTCAGTTATCCAATCTGTATGAGCAACTAAGAGGAACTGTGCACAAACCAATGACATGCCTGGATCACAACTATCTTTTTCTAAGCTAATACTCCTCCTTCTTACATGTAACACTCCCTCAGGAATACCCACTCCTACACAAATGGCCACTCCCACTTGTTTTCTGTTCTAAAGATGTTCCTCAGTTATTGGGAAATAACAGTCCACACATGTGCCACATATAAGGCTGTCATGGTTGCCACCATCCAGAGGGTTTATTGGAACTTCATCTATCCACTGGTATCTTATCTTATGTCAACACAGCTATAAGAGTTACTGCTGTGATTAGATACAAGATCTAACTGATGCAGTAAGAAAAGCAATTATGAACATATAAATGTGAAAATGTGAAAAATCCAAACATAATTATTGTGCCCTTTATGCATGTACATAATAAAATGCAGATATGAGAAGATGAAAATACATTTTTCATTGTTTCCCATCTAAAATTGAATTGAATTGAATTGAATTAAAATACTTGTAAAGCAGGAGGTGAGGTCACAAATATTCGTATTCTGATGTAAATGACCTTGTGAAATGTTATGTGTCTACATTTGAATGAGCTGATTTATCTCCCATTTTTTAGCCCCAAATGGCCTGACATCACTTTAAAAAAACCCATTCACTAAAAAGAACTTTCCCAAAGCATTTTCCTGTCACAAATGATAAACACATTACATGAATATTCAAACACTTATGTCAACAGCTCCCTCTTGTGAAAATAGGCGGTTTTATTGCAGGCTGGTATAGAGTTCAGGCTGCTGAATGATGCAGAGTTTAGGAGTAACACAAGTGATCGAGGTTTTGCTTGGCTCAAACTCAGGTGGAAAGAAAACCTTTTCATATTTCAAACAGTCAAAAGGCCAGCCTGTCTAACCAATTTCTTGGGGAAGAAACTATCTGCATATCCTTGGGATTATTTGCATACAAATCTAATCATCACTCCATTCAGGTGTAATCTCAGTCCAACTGTGATGATTTGAAAAGTACCATTTTCATGACGAGGTACTGGATCCAAATGCATTTTTGAATCCATTGCCAAAAAATGACAAAGTCCAATAACTTCCAGATCTGCCTTCCATAACATTTCAGTTTTATTTGTCCCAGATTGTATGTATGCTTGTTTGAGATGTTGAGACTGTTTGAGACTCTATGTTATGGGTACATTAAAATAAATTCAATGGGTGATAATTCTGTAGACCTGTTTTCCACATCATTCTGAAATATTTCACACAGTCACAAAAAATATGTTTGTCATGACAATATCCTGCTACATTTCACTACCATAATGATGAGAACATGAGAAAGGCTGTCCTTGTTTGGGGGCATTCCTGCTGTCATTATGCACATTGTTGTTCACACTCCCCCAGTGATCACAATCACCATTCATTTTCTCCAGTCCTGCTGCCTGATGAAGACACTGGCTGTATCCACTAGTGGTGGTAAACTCGGCTCCATTATGGACTCGGGTTCCTCTGAGTCACTCACTAAACTGATCCAGGTGTGTCGAGTCCTTTGAGTCACTTGAGTCAGTGTTTGAGTTGTGGAGGAAACAGGATCCACTCAACTCAGTTGTTGAGTTGTGGAGGAAACAGGATCCACTCAACTCAGTTCCATTCAGTTTTGACTTGTGGAGGAAAGGAAAGGATCCACTCAACTCGGTTAACTGCGCGAGGCTGAGTCCGTGATGTTTCAGTCAACTCTAGGCTAACTGAGCCAATTAGCATGATAAGCCTTACATGTGCATGAAATATATCAGCCACAAAACGAACAACAGTGTGTGTAACCACTTGTTTATTGCAATATTCTTATTCTTGTCTGGATGAATCGTCAAATAATCTGTGCAGTGTGCTCAGTATACTAACGAAGCTCAAGCCTGACATCCACTGATGAGACGTGAGTCTGCAGCTTCGCTGCGGTGGAGGGAGGGTCTACTCAACTCAAGTCAGTGAATCTGAGTCTTCTGGGTCCGCTGTGTTTCTGAGTGCAGTGGAGGGAGAATCTACTCAACTTAAGTCAGTGAATCTGAGTCTTCTGGGTCCGCTGTGTTTCCGACTATGTAGGAAGTTACTCTGATCCATTCTCAGTCAACTCAACTACATTCAGAGGCGCATATTTGATAATTTATTAAGTTATTTGAACGTCAGACAGTTGGGTTACCTGCTAAACGCTAGGTAGATGGGCAGAGCATGTTATACAGGTCATAATAAGAGTGATACAGATTATTGCTTCAATGTGTGTCACCTGGTGTTAGCAGCAGCCATAGGACTATAGGATCCGGGTTAATGGAGACCTCAGACTCATGAATCCTGAGTTAGTACGAGGATTTGAGTTAATAACCCGGGTGATTCAGAAATCAACCAGCTCTAGTATCCACACATAGTAATCGTGTTCTGGGTTTTGTGCTACCCTTTTTATATAAAGATTTTGACATGATAGCAGGGTCTCAAGATTTGTTACACATTAAATTACATTTTTGACATTTAGCAGACATTCTTATCCAGAGCAACTCACATCAGTTACAGTTTTTTAATTTATTTCTTTTTTTTAAACAACATTATCCATTTATACAGTTGGATATTTACTGAGGCAATTGTGGGTTAAGTACCTTGCCCAAGGGGTAGCAGCAGTGGGGAATCAAACCGGCAACCTTTTGGTTACAAGTCCTGCTCATTAACCACTATCACAAAGGTATCACCAGGGATAAAGTTCTGTGTGTGAGCACTCTTCTCCATTACAAAGTCTATACTTCATTAGTCACTATCTTACAAGGTGACAGTCAAAGAGGCAGGTCAGGATATGAAAAAAACAATGACCAAATAAAGTAAAGTAAAATTTGACTGACAGAAACATCAGTTGTCAAGACCATACTGGTGGAAAATAGACCTGTATGTGCATTTTAATACTAAAAAGTGAAAGAAACTTTATACCAAATGTAACTTCACAAGACTGTCATAAAGCATGCACAACACATCATTTTTCATTTTGAAATGACAGTTTACATTTACATTACATACAGCCATGAAGAAATTATAAGCAAATGCTCTGCTTTTTGACAGCTGACATCGTTCCTGTTGTCTTGAGGATAATTCTTGTCACTGTGAAAAAACAAAAATTTAATTTTATTTTATATGTATATGTATGTACACGTCTATTACTCCTCTAACATCATATTATGTATGTTATTATTATGACGTTTCAACCAATGTAATTTTGCACCAAATTGTATTACAGTGGCTAATTATGTGTGGCCATGGGTAATTTGCTCCACAGAAATTGCCACTGTAATGATATGTCTAGCGGTTCAATCAGCAGCTGAGAAGCTTCACTTCTGTCTCTGTGTCATTTCTTAATCTATGGCCAAGAGAATGGTTAAGTCAAGATAGCTGAACACTGTCTTTGAAAATAAAACCACTTTCTGACCTTGAATATAAGTAATGCTGGGGGGATTTTTGGAGAAAGTCTCTACTTTAGCAAGGAAAACTGAAGTCTCTGCATTCTCAAACCAAATGCATTCACCCACGTTTAAAGCACAGAAACATGTCACATTTTCAGGGGATTATCTATGTTTCATGAAAAAAGTTTAGCGACGTTCCCTGGCTGCAAACATAAGAATGGGTACATTCCACTGCAGCGGACATGTTGCAGTGTAAAAAATGGGCATTGACTTCAGGTGAGTGCATTGAAGGTTTTTGTGCGAGAATAGAGGAGAGTGAGGTGAGCTGCATCAATTTGTGACAATTCCAAATCCAGGGTTTTGCGTATTTTTCCCCACAATAAGGAGTTAGGGTTTACATTTATCAAAGAAGACACAGCTAACAATGTATTTACAATGTATACCAAAGAATAATAGCAATATAATATACCAATTTATTCCAAAGAATAATAGAAAATACATAAACTGTAACTGTACCCATTTTATGTTTCTTAGTGAAGCATAAGGTTGAGAATACAATGCACAGACATTTCCCCCCTGCCCCCCGCTCCCTCCTTTTAGTGTCTATGACTTCTAATGAAATGTGTATGATATTCTAGAATGACTTTGTCCACTGCAGTTCTTCTGTAGCAGAACAAGTGGAAGGAGGAGGTAGGAAGGTGACCTTTCACCCGTGGAGGAACATAAGCAATTCCTAATCTGTCTCATGGCAAAAGAGCTTTCTTTTGAAGTAATCATCCAAACTGGCAGTTATTAAGTGACATTCCAAAGGACAATTTGGGAGGAAAATTTTAAGACAATCCCCATACAATTAATGAAACCTAGACAAACCAGTGCCATCTACAAATATAAAAAATAAAACTTTCTTTTTGTGTAAGCTGTTCATGGCATCCCTCCTCAAACACATCACCTCCGTACCTTTCCCTACTTATGATGTCCAAATGAGGGCTCAACAACCTCATCCCATGGCCAGGTGTGATCCCAACACTGGATTCCCAACCAAATCAATCACAAACCTTGTGTTATACTTTACTTGCTATGGTGCAAAATCCTACCTCTCTCTCTAGCTTTGTTATTATTCTTTTTTTTCCATTGACACTGTTACTAGTTTATGTTTTGTTTTCACTTTGAATAGTCAGAATCTCTGGATAAATGTTCAAAATTATTATATTTTGTTTTTGGGGAAAGCACATACAAAAAAATCACATCGAATCCATGAAATGTGCATAAACACCCAATTCCATTCTTGCCCTCGTTTGTATGATGCCGAATACCAACTGTTCTTAAATTAGAGGCTTGTGCTTGTTATCTGTAAACATCCCAGAAAGTCACAGGTTTAGCCGATGCTGCCAAAAGGGAATAACAAAGAAATTTTCTCTTGTTCAGAGATGTAAACAATACTGACAGAGATGGATATACAATATGACTATGGAGTGTCTGGAACATTACTAAATTGCTGGTCAAAATAAGCACAGCTTTGACAGGACACCATTATCTAAAGAAATGTGTATGTAAAAATTTTGTCATTATTTTGTCATGTCTGAAACAACAACAATGAAACTTGTATCCGACACACATAAATTATGTGAAAACAGGCTTTACAAATCTAAGCTAGGGTTAAAAGGTGCATGGCTACATGTAATTCATACCTTGACTCAGAGATGCTCATCAATTCTATCCGAATCTGAATCATAACCCTGCCCTCTGGAGCAATTCGAACATATGCCTTGTTTCATGGCCATATTGTGGAGGCATGCCCGTAACCAGCTATGAGGTCACCGAGGTCCAGACCTTTTGTATGGCATAGCATAGGCTTTATGTCCAAATACAGCCATCAACCTTTTAGCACACTCATAGTGTGCTCCATTACCAAGTGAGTGCGTATATGTGGTTGTATTGAAGCTTCGGTGGCATTTGCAGTTTGACCAGCAGTGTCCTCAGAATGCAAGTCTATATAAAAAGGAATAGCACCGATGAAGGTCACTTGACCAAAATGTTTGCTAATTTGTACCTCACCCTTTGCACTTGAGTAGGCTTACTTCACCTGTATTTACCTTATTTTTGTACTGGGATTTTTATAGCCCCAGATAATAACGGTGTGTAGGCTGACTTTTGTACCCTAGCCTGTTACCCGAACCAACATAACTGTGGTAAGTGTTTAAGAATCAAGTAATTTTCATCATGTAACCTCTGTCACTGACAGTATAGACAATAGAGTCGCAATTATAAATCAACAAGTAAGTTAATGACAATAGAACCCTACTGATTACATTAGTTAGCATATTTTTTGTTTATTGCACATTGAATCATGTTTTTATGTACTTCAACTGTGAAGGGTCATTTTGTTCACATACATATATTTGATACTTTTTGATAGAATTTCATCAGAATGGCAAATAAAAATGTTGTCATGCTGAAATTGTGTGCTTGTGTGCATGGTATGAGTGGGCTGGAGCAGATGTGAGATTCATTCATACATAAGGACAAATTCCAGGTAAGAAGAAATTGATGAATTCCAAAAGTTTGTCATTCTCATCGTACAAACACTACATGTACAAAAATGTGTGTATGCACGAATAGTGAATCTTTCCCAGTGTGGACCTTATTTTGTTGGTATTTGGGTACAGCATGGACATTATTTGGTAGGTATTTGGGTGCAGCGTGAACATTATTTGGTAGGTATTTGGGTACAACGTGATCTTTTAAGGCCTGGCTTTGATCATATCATGCACCATACTTCCAAAAATGTAAATTTTAGTGCCAACAGGTTTAGCATTGATTACCTTGGTAACACTTTACAATAATGGTACAATTCATATACTTAAGTAATGTTTAACTAATGCATGATGATTTAAGCCATGAAGTAATGAAAGATGTATCATGAATTCATGCTGCTCACCATGAACTAATGACCAAGTAACTATAGCCTTGAAGGATTACATCACACTTACTTAACCATTAATTATAGGATGTTAATTCACTGGTACTTAATACATTATTTGATATTAGCTTGATTTCATGTAGCATATGCATAAAGCCCAATACATGCTGTGTAGTAAGTAAACCTCCAATGCTTGATCAATGCTAGAATGGAGCCAGCATCATTACTAGCATATCCACCCCCTTTACCAGAGGTTGTGAGGTGGGGTCCAGTGCCAGACTGTCCCTTTTCATAATTAAAGGCTACTTCTAGTTTTCATCATTAATGAATCATTAATTCACCTTTACTTAATGGAAGTGTGTACCCCCAAGTAAGGTCATGTCATAATACTGATTTTTAAGTGATTACTTAACCAAAATTAAGTCTTATGGTAACCAAATTCATCATAAACTAATGATGAATTTGTAATGAATGTTTACCTTCCAATAAAGTCACATTAAATTATTCATGTAGTAAATGTTAATTCATCATTAATTCACTTTTACATCATCATCAGTTCACTGGAGTGTGGCCCCTTGAAAAAAAAAGAAATAAAAAAGCAATCAAGTGGCATAAAAATACTAGGAGAAACGCTGTTGCCTAGCAGAGCGAGAACCTCCCGCTCTGTCTGTGCGAGGGGCGAGACGTCCAGTTGCTGCTGAGCATAGGGGCTGGGCAGGTGTGTAGGGCTGGATGAGGTCTTGGAGGTAAGTAGGAGCTGTCCTGTTTATTGCAGAGAAGGCGAGGCTCAGCGTCTTGAATCTGATCCTGGCAGCGACAGGGAGCCAGTGGAGGGATTTATGCAGGGGAGTAACGTGGCAGAATTTGAGGATGTTGAAGATTAGTCGGGCAGCTGCGTTCTGGATGAGCTGCAGAGGCTGGGTGGTGCAGGCTGGGAGGCCTGCGAGGAGAACGTTGCAGTAGTCCAGGCGAGGGAGCACTGTGGCCTGGACAAGGAGCTGCGTGGTGTATGTTGTCAGGAACGGACGGATCCTCCTGATGTGGAGGAGGAATCGGCAGCCCCGTGATGTGCGAGCAATGTGTTCCTTGAAGTCCAGGTTGCTGTCAAGGATGACGCCCAAGCTCTTTGCTGATCGGGAGGATGGTATTGTGGTGTCATCGACGGTGATGGAGAGGTCTTTCAGGGGGGAAGGGCCAGCATGCCCTTCAACATGCCCAAAGATAATTGGAAGAAGATGGCGACGAGAGCATTTCTTCACAAGTCTGAGAATAGGTCATCTTCTATCTCCTTTTATGCCCAGCATTCCAAAAACCCATTTGCGTCTTCTCCACATGTTGCCGTACCGTCCTCGGCCATACTGTTCAAAGATAATATATAAACACCAATGATTGTCAGAATCAACACTGGGCACACAGACAGCATTATTGCCCATAATTAAAATTAAAAGTTAGGTCGTCATTTTACACTGTTTTTTTTCTAATGAATATTTCAATTAAGTATGACTGTTGCAGAAATATTCAATGTTATAATGTTATAAGATTCATGTAAAATTCATGTATTATAAGGTAGCCAATACCTTACGTTTGTGGCAGAAGTTGTTTTCATCTATTATCACAAATTCATTAGGACCACCAAGCTGCTGGCCTGTCTTCTTCCTCTTTCTTCTTATTGCACGACGGCAGACATTTCGCTATGTTTTGTTCATGTTGGTCAATGGTCAATGCTTCCGACAATCCCATCCTGCAGCAAGTCAATTTGGCGCAGCCTCAAACCCTGACAAAACCTGAAAGACAGAGGATAAGAAATGTAAACAATGTACACAAGTTTTCTCAGTTTCCTCGACCCATTTTATGCATGATTTCTGAAATGTCTCACGTACCATTCTAACACAAATTTCTTTCTTGAGGCCAGTTTTTTTCATCATTCATTTTTCATTCATTTTAACCAAATGGCTTTCTGATGTAAAAAGTAATTAGTGCATCATTTAGTCAAAACCTTTGGTACCTGTATATATACATTGGCCAGGTGCTGAGATGTATTTTACTCCTTTCAAAGAATGACCCTGATCTAATGGATTTCTTTACATCTCTCCCTCGATGACTTCGGTGACGGCATATCCTGGTGGGACGAAATAGAGAAAATATATTTAGAGGTGTTAGTTTATCTAAAGCAATGTCAAAGGGGTTTTACAAACAATCATTCATCTGCATTTAATGACAAATGTAGGCTAACAAAATGGGGTGGTATGATTTGAGCGCCAAATGTGGTGCAATCTAGGGTACTTACCATTGGAAAGTATCTATTCCGTCTGATGGTCTCAGTTTCATTTTATTGTGGCATAGTTTGCACTTTTTCCTTTTGTGCAAAAGCCCTTTCTTCATAAGTCATTTCACAACCATCTCGTTTCGGTCGTTATTACAGATACTTAATATTTCTCTCCCAAGCCGGTGTCTCATCGTTCAAATAACTGTGATAGGCCTAGACATGGATGGCAAGCAGGTCAAGCAAGCGCTCAGGCGGCAAACTCAGAAGTCCCGCCCACTCATAATTGTTTTAAATGAAATCGCCTCTAACAAAAATCCATATATGTATTTTACTTACACTTATACATAGGCCTGTTTACCATCCGATACATAAATGAACATTCATAACTCTAGCAAAAAAAGTAATATAAGCATTGCGAGATTTGACTTTGAGCGCTCCCAAAACGTAAACTGTCTATCTGTCAGTAGGAGAGCTGGAATTCGCGGGTGCAGTCATTAAAAGAAATGTCCACATACAGAAGAAGGAAAAGAAACCCACCAAAGAAATTTGTTGAGGAGCCATGCCTGAAAGGTAATGGCCTTACATGTCGAAGTATATGTGAGATGTTAGGGGAGCACGGGGAACAACCTAACGCTGGGCAAAATGTAACACGGACTTTTTATGTTATATACAAGGTCAAGCAGCGTGTGCTTCTGGCCACATTACCACATTTCCTAGCCACGGTCTCCCGCGAAAATTCAGAAAGATTCGTCAGCGTTTTGAAGAAATCTGTGCCAAAGAGTGTTTTCAGGGCATGCAAGTAATTTTTTTCATCACAAGTGTTTTTCAGTTACTGAGATGTGTGTGTAAATCACAAAATCCAACCTTATATTACTTTAATCACCATCTTGTTGCCTATAATGTAGCACCATTTTGAAACATGTGATGAGCTCACAGCAAGTACTAGCTAGGCTTAAGTACAGCCTCCATACTGTGGGGTTACTTGTTACACGGCGTTACAACTAAGCCACCTTTTGCAAGCAATGACAAGAAGCTATTTCTCTCACATATAAAATAAAAACTACTTATATCATGTAACTTTTTATTCACGGAATGAGACATCGAATAAGAAAAACAGATAAGGGAGTTTCATGTCAGTATTCATATATAATTTGGTGTGTGTGTGTGTGTGTGTGTGTGTGTGTATCTAGGCCTATCGATTGATCTGTCTGTCATATAGATAGATTATATACAATGCAGTATGGTTAGAAAATATATTTGTTTCATGCGGTATAGAATTATACTGAATTAACTTTTTGCATTAATTTATTAGACTTTTCTAGCAAGTGTTACAGCTAACCCTCTGTCTGTTACAATTAACCCCACCCATGGGGTAAGTTGTAACATTGCACCTCCCGTCATTTTCGGTGGAATTGTACATGAACGGTAGGTGCTAGAAACAAAGTTCAAGTGTTCATTTGTAGCAGAGACGTATATGTTGCTTCTATAAAAACATGATCATTCCAACTTAAATATTTTTAAAATTATTTCACAAAAACCAAAATGTGTTAGGTTGTGCCCCGCGCTCCCCTATATATTTTTTGTGCATAACACATTTCTACTTCACTTTATCTGGAATCGCACCAACTATTCTGTTAACTTAGATTAACGGGTTAACCCATGCTAGGTTAATGTTAGCTCTGCACGTTCTTCATGCTATTTAACATTAATGTTAACTAATAATGTCCGTTATATTCAGTACTGATATGCCTTTTTACGCTTATTATTTTCATGGTGATCCTGCCAGGAATATTTAAGTGTAAAACTTGATGACTTTAGGTATTGCAGAAAACGTTATGATTAATCTGAATACATTAGATTAATAGCTGTAGGTCAAATGTTATTAAAGGTAGATGCTGTAGATAACTTTTGTCTGCTCCAGTTATTCGTTAATTGTTGGAACAGAACGAATGTTAACATCCCTGGACCTGCTGTGTTTCTATTGCATGTGTATTGATGTAGCCATTGTTATCTTTCAGATGTAAGCAGTGCAGAAGACTTGGAGGCTGAGCATCTGGGGAGATAGAAGTGTTGCCACCAGGCAAGTTCAGTACTGCACAATGTGTTTATTTGAATTAGTTAGCTGTCTAGTAACTTGTTTAAAATACGATTTTCGATTTGTTTTTTCAGATTTAAAACAAATTAAAGGTTTTCGGTCCCCAATCTAAGCCATCTGCCTGAGTGTTCAACGTGCATGGATCTTGACAAAGTACATGATCTCAGTATGTAGTAAATGTGTGTATTACTTCAGATATGGAAGATGAGTTGGAGACCTTCCAGAATGAAACGTTAAAACTTCCAAAACGAAAGCATTCCATCAAACCCAAAGGTACAGTGTTGATTGTCATTATTATCTGTATGTGAATTCAAGAAACAGAAAGGAAATAGTTTTTTTTTTTTAATTTAAGTATACTATTGTACTATACTCTACAGTATTGTGCCACTGCTATTGATTTATAATGGAGACTTCCTGTTATTACAGTGACATATGTGGGTGGATAAAGGAATTTAATTTAAATGTATACTAAAGAAAATTAATCACTTATCCCCTTTCACATAGCTGTTTCCAAGTCCACTTTACTGGAATCTGCTGTGGCTACTGGTAAAGGTAAATATCAAGGAAGCAGAAGCTTTGGTTACATCACTTAAGTTAAATTGTAGCCAATAGCTTTACAGCTTTGATACTGTAAGGTGTGTTGCTGCAAGGTTTCTTGTTTTCTCTTTTTTGTCTGTGTACAGTATAACCATTTTCAGGTATATTTGTAAAACAATATGTTTGATTTATTACAGTTGCACCCACCATGGCAGTGGCACTGCAAAAAGCAAAACATGCAATTGAACTAAGGGATCAGCAGATTGAACACCTAAAGGAGAAGGTGGCTCTGTTAACAGAGGAGAAACTGTTTCTGCGGGACAGACTTGAGGAAGGTAAAAGATACATACCCTTTCATATCTACATCTGTTTCACAGAGCTCACCATGTTGTGCCATCTTATTTGTGCAGTAGCCCAAAATAAACAAACTGAAGACCCTTGCTCCATGTTTCTCTGGCACATTGGTAGGTTCTGGAACATGCTTGTAAAGGGAGCATATTTAGGTTAGTTGCAATTCAGCAACCTCACCACAGCATGCCACTAAAAACTACAGACTAACTTTGTAACACTAAAACGGCACTATGGAGTTTTGGTCTAAAAATAGCCAAATAAAAACATGATACACATTGTTAACACCATCAACAGCCCAACAGCTTAAAACAAGTTTGCTGAAATGATAATTGGCCTTTTTTTGGCAATATGAATTGTCATGATATGATATGACATGTCATGATATCTTAGTAGTGTTAAGACACTTGGATTTGTGTGTTGCCTCAACTTATAAAGCTATTTCCAGCATTATGAGCCTGCTGTAGCAATGGCTGAGACAGTGTTCTACCTGTTACAAGTCAATGAATTATAAAAATAATTTTGAAGCTGTTATTCGAGGGTAAATGTTATGTGGTAGGGCTTTGATGTAGTCATTGTTCATCTTTTTTTAGGATATTTACTATAAAGATTTTTAATCACAATATTTTTATATCATAGTCTTAAAAGACAGGGTATTGCTGGACCATCCTCTTCCAGGCCACCAGTCCCAGCACAAGTGACCTCTTACAGCATATCCAGCACATCTTCTGTGACCTCATCAGGGGGGTATTCCAGAAAGCAGGTTTAACAAACTCTGAGTCTAATTCTGAACTCTGAGTTGATTAACGCTGAGATGGGAAACTCCAAGTTTTCGGTTCCAGAACAGCTGCTCCAAGTTAGTTTAATCAACTCTGAGTTTGTTGAGTTAAGCGCGTGCACGGCGACTATAAAAAAGCTATCATCAACGGAGCTCCGATAGTACGATTCACCATGGCAACCACAGCGAAGAAAAGATCATCCTATTTCACACCTCTGGAACTTGAAATTCTGATGCGTGCTTGTGCGGACTATGAGCACGTTTTCAGAAAAAAAGCAACACGGCGGCAGCGGCAAAGGAAAGACAATTAGCGTGGGAGAGAATTACTGCCCGAGTCAATGCGTAAGTTTGAACGCATCGGTTTATTCATTTAACATTGAACTACGCTTTCCTTTAATATTATAGGTGAAAGTGGTGGGATGTTATTGAATAAAAATCTCTTTTAATTTAGGTGCAATCCCACAGGCACAAAGCGCACTTGGCAGCAGCTGAAAATGAAATATAAAAACATACTTCAAACAGGTAAGGCATATACTGCTGGAGGTGGTATCTTTTAATCTGCAAAATGATTTTGGCAAATCATGTCTCGGATGGCTCTTCCATCTGCGACATCGGGAGGGTGGATGGGATGGTCTTCCTCAGGGTCATCTATTTGTACGGCAGGGTGTTGCTCTCCTATAATTGTGGCAATATTATGGAGAACAACACATGCCACAATAATGTCACATGCCCTCTCTGGGGTTACCCTGAGTTTACGCAGACACTGGAACCGGGCTTTGCGCATGCCTATTGTCATCTCAATCCGGGCTCTAGTCCTGCAGTGGGCCGCGTTGAAACGTTGTTGGGGGCCCAGCTCAGGGTCAGGGTGAGGGTGAGGGGTCAACAGAGTGGGCTGGCAGGGGTACCCTCTGTCACCAAGCAGGTGGCCGTCAAACTCTCCTGTAATTATATAGTGGATACATTTTGAGGGTGATTAAAATAGGGAAAAAGGGAATGATATTTGTAGAAAGCTTTACTTACCATTAGCAAATCTGTTGCTCAGCGTACACTCACGATACAATCGTGAGTCATGCACAGAGCCAGGCCACTTGGCTTCCACATTTGTAATCAAGTGTGCTGCATCACATATGATCTTGACAGTGCAGAATGAGAGATATTAGTTGCAGTATACTGTGATGTATAGTCTTTGTTATTGTAAGACAGTGGTCAGTGTACCTGCACATTAATGCTGTGGAATGACTTCCTATTCACATAGTCTGCTTCATTAACTGAAGGAGCAGTGATAGGGATCTGTGTGCCATCGATGCAGCCTATGACATTGGGAAACCCTGCACCATAAAAAGTAATTGCTGATCCCAGTTTGAGGTTGCAGCAAAATGTCATGATCAGGATATAATTTAAAATACCGTCATTGACTTCAAATGAATGATTTCTACATCATTCACCTGCAATACTGTGGAATTCCTCTTTGATGTTCCTTAGAGGTTTGTGCCAAGGAAACACAACGAAAACGTGCAGCAGCCGTTTAAGTGCAAGGGACACTTTTCTTACGGCTCTACAAACTGTTGCTTTGCCAATATGTTCTGCGTCGCCAATGTTGTAAAGAAAACTGCCGTTGGCAAAAAAACGAAGAGCAACGCAAAGAATTTGCTCTGATCTGAGAGCATGCCCGCGGTGTCTAACATTACAGATGTAAGGCCGGAGAATGTTCAAATAAATGATAGACTGTAAAGAAAAACGGTAACGCTCGATTAGGAACTCATCGGGAAATGACAGCACATCTAATCGGGGTCTCAAAATCCTCTCCCGACATAAGGCTGCGCGAATAATTTGGGCTTCAATGTCGATGGGGTCAGCGATGAAAGGACACGTAATGTTTGACAGCTGCTTCAGGTTCAGGAGGAGGGAGGAGTTAAGGAGAAACTCTGGGTTTGTTAAACAAAACCTGCCAGCGAACAGGTTAGGTTCACAGAGTTAGTTACCACGGTAACTGACTCAGAGTTTGAGTTACCTCGCTTTCTGGAACGGAAAACCCAGAGTTTCCCTCATCTCAGGGTTAACAAACTCTGAGTTTTCAACAAAACCCGCTCTCTGGAATACCCCCCAGATGAAGGCAAAAACAAAAAACCCAAGAAAGTGAAGAGACAGAAGGTGAATGTTCATAGAGGTATTCCTGAAGACATCTTAACTTTCTTTGTTGTTGCCAGTTTGTGTGACTTTGTGGGCATATTTCAGAGTAAAGCCAGGAAATCTGGGATTCATAGGGTGTGAGTCACTCAAGGCCAGCCACTGGCAGCCTCTTGTATGTGTTTTAGGAAATGTAAGAATAGGCATTTAATTTTAATTAGTGCAGTATATTTTATTAGTGCAGGAAAATTCAGTAAAGAAAGGACTTTCATATCTGTTTTACAGTAAAAACCCCGGAAGCCTCCATTGCCCGCTACCTGCAAGTGGCAAAGCTGGAGCGGGAGGGAAGGAGCAAGGCAGAAGCCTAAGGGATAGTCCGTGTCGACCGCAACACAATTGTCAACCAAGCTCTGATTGCGGAGCTGGCTTCAGCCAACCCCAGCAGATATGAGGCACTGAGGAAAACATTTAACAAAACTGATAGTCTTGCAGCCTTCTCAAAACTGTGTTATTCTTTCTGCACTAAAGAGCCACAGGCAAGCGTGATTGCTGATTTGAAAAAGAAAGATGTCCTTCTTGATATAAACAAGAAATAACTGATGTTTCATTTTTTGTGGCACTTCATCTGCTGTAGTTGAGCAGAACATGTTCACATGTTCATTAGAAATCAGTATTACCATAACAAGGAAAATTTAGGTTATTTTATGTTTTTCTTAATACACAGAAATAGCTATTCTGATTTTTTGTTTAATTAACAAAAGGCATAAAATGTTGTTTTGAATGTGCTGTGTTGTATTTTGGTTTCCAAAATCAGTGAACACATAATATAGTACTTGCTACATAGTATGTAAATAATTTTGTGTGACTTGAAAGCACACTTACTTACAAATGATTATTATGTTGCTACTTGTCTTGGGTAGACACAGTTCTGTTTTGTAAAGGTGTATTAAAGTGTTAAGTGATGATTGATGTGTCTTGGTGATGTGTTGTTTTTGGGAGTAGGCCTGTGCCTTGTCTGGTCACTCGATCATGCAATAATGTGATATTGGGTCATTTGTCCATTAAACACGCGAACTGATGATGATGTAAAAGTGAATTAATGATGAATTAACATTTACTACATGAATAATTTAATGTGACTTTATTTGAAGGTAAACATTCATTATAAATTCATCATTAGTTTATGATGAATTCGATTACCATAAGACTTAATTTTGGTCGAGTAATCACTTAAAAATCAGTATTATGACATGACTTTACTTGGGGGTACACACTTCCATTAAGTAAAGGTGAATTAATGATTCATTAATGATGAAAACTAGAAGTAGCCTTTAACTATGAAAAGGGACGGTCCAGCACTGGACCCCACCTCACAACCTCTGGTAAAGGGGGTGGATATGCTAGTAATGATGCTGGCTCCATTCTAGCATTGATCAAGCATTGGAGGTTTACTTACTACACAGCATGTATTGGGCTTTATGCATATGCTACATGAAATCAAGCTAATATCAAATAATGTATTAAGTACCAGTGAATTAACATCCTATAATCAATGGTTAAGTAAGTGTGATGTAATCCTTCAAGGCTATAGTTACTTGGTCATTAGTTCATGGTGAGCAGCATGAATTCATGATACATCTTTCATTACTTCATGGCTTAAATCATCATGAGTCATGCATTAGTTAAACATTACTTAAGTATATGAATTGTACCATTATTGTAAAGTGTTACCATTACCTTAGTTGGTTTTATGCATTCATGTAGCTGACATTAAAGTTTTTTTCTACATTAGGTGACACAAACATTTCAGCACATCAGGCATATATAGGCCAAAGCAAAGTACATGCAACACACTGCTAGAGAACCTGTAGTGAATGGGTATATTTATTCTCAGTGCCCTCTCAAGGGTGTTATTTCAGTAACTCATCTTAGCAGTGGGTCAGCTACATCTGAGAGAAGCAGGACTGTTTATACAATGCTGGCATAATGGCCTCAGCATCTGCCAGCCAGCCCTCAATATACAGGTAATTTTACAATAAAGAGTGAGTTTTTCAATAACTCTTGCTTAAACAAACTGTAGCAAGCAAGGGCATAGCTTCTTGAAAGAAGCATGAGGTATGAGCATGTTATTTCAATGTTTTTTTCTAAAAAAGTGTTTTTATTATATCATGTTTTGTTGCTGTTTAATCAAGGGTATGAATAAATGTGTGGGTCACTGTATAATTAGCATCAAATGCTGTAATCTTCTGCTGCATGATGACAGGGAGTAACAACAGCACAAACAACAGGATTTGCCACTAAACGCTCATGTCATCTGGAGAATATTACAAAACACACACATGGGTGGGCAGGACCAGTGGAGTTCAACCTGCACAGAGTTCATGAGTTGGCAGCAGGATGAGCCAGTGAAAACCCACTTTGCATTAGTGATGAGCGCTGAGCACTTGACTAGCACACACATTATTCACTCAAGGGCCACAAATATACAGCCTGACTCAATTCAGTGCCATTTACTGGCAAGGGGTTTATCATGGCACAAACTGCTCCAGTTTAACCCTTTGGCACGTGACTTATGTTATGCTATGTAGCGCACGTGTTACGTTACATAGTTTATGTTTTCATTAGCGTTATTAAGCTTCTCATAGTTTTCACCGCTGCATTTGCTACTTTTTTTTTCAATCAAAAATGTTTTTATTTTTATTAAAGAAACATCAGCAAGGATGCTTACATGAATAGCATGAGAAGAGAGAAGGGAAAAAAAGAAAATAAATAGGAAATAGAAAATAAATAAAATAAAAGGCAGCACATTAACAGCAATCCAGCACATTATGTTACCTAATATATAGATCATTTCTTAGTTAAAAACTTACTGGCAAAAAAGTCTGTGATGGTTGAAGACATCTCTTTCCATGCCTGCACCATTGAAGCTTTAGCTCTGTTAAATTTTGCAGTACTGTATTCCAAATTGACTATCTCTTGAAGAGTCAGAATCCAGTACCTCTGCATTGGAAGGTGAGGCATAATCCATAATCTCAGAATTGTTTTTTTAGCAGAGGTGAAACAGGCAAATATTTTCTTTTTTTGAGTCAATGATAGCCCAAGAGAGGAGTCACCTTTGTAAGTTCAGCTGTAACAGTGTTCACATATGTCCAGAAAGTGGATATACTGGGGCAATCCCAGAACATGTGTAGAAAAGTAGCCTACCAGGTGATATGTTTTTACATACATGACAGTTGTAGTCTGGGATGAGATTCATTTTAAATCTTTTGTATGGCATAGCATAGGCTCTATGAATTGTTTTAAAATGAATTAATTGGTGTGAAAGATTTTTTGACGTGATAATCAAATTTGACCAAATAGCTTGTGGTGAAAAATCAGTACAAAAATCAGTATACTCTCATATGTGATTCTAAACACTGCCCGAAGGTTATTCTAGTTTATAAAGCTCTGCTTGAGGCTATTGCAGGACAATTAGTATCAGTAATATGCGACCTTGGAGCTCTGGGGTAATGCCAAGCCAGATGTCTGTATTATTTAATCATTTTGAAAAATCAGCACAGTCCGGGCTTGAAGATAATGGTGTAAATTCCAGGTGAGATATGTTTTAAAAAATAGCAATATGAGGAATGTGAAGATAATTGTGTATCAACTGATGGTGGTATGATTGTTGAAGGAGGAGTTAGGGAGGAGTTTGAGTTGGAAGACTGGCATAAAAGAGAGATGCATTCAGGGGGTTTTTCAGAATGCTTGGAGATTGCATGGGGGAATGCTGCTCCATGGACCAGCCCGCTTTACTGTATCTGATTGAACCGTATGCAATAAACCGAAACCATCAGCCACCATCAGACTCTCTGAAAACTCATTGTTTACTGAGAAGGCACTGAAGTGTGGAAGGAAGCCCTCAGTCCATCTGGCCCAGACCGGGGGAAGATCCTCCACATTTAATTGGCTAGCCAGCCAGGAGGGGCTCGGGGAAGCCAAACGCTTGGACCGAACTGCTGCTCCTTGGTTCAACAGAGGCCTCAAAGTAAAGGTAAGTAGCGCCTTTTTCCAAAGTCTGCCACTCAGTTGTATCCAAGAGCAGTGGGTGTCTGTCCAGGCCAAGGCAGTACTAGCTTCTCCTCAAAAGAACCTAAATTGATAAAAGAAGTCTGATGTGATATGGTGTGTATGAGTGAAAATGGCCATGAGTGTGTGGATGTTGAATGTGGCGATAGTGTGTTGGTCTATTGTCTGTGCTGCATTTGTTGGTGGTTTGATTCAGTTGGGGTTAATGCAGTATGGGCAGTAAGGTGTACGGGTGTATAAAGCTATTTGTATGCAGATGGTTGTGCAGTGACGTGGGGACGTCTGGGGAGGGCGTCCAGGCCGTTAATTTGTGTGCTTGCGAGTCTCTTTGGGGCCCATATGTGCTCAGGTTTGATCTGCTGACCTTGGGGCATGTCCCTGTTGATCTGTTGCCAAACTGCTATTGGAATAAGGTGTTAAAACAGGCCTGTAGATCCATAAAAGGTAACTTGGCTCAGAGCCATAAATGTGAACTTGGCAAAATAGAGTAAAACCATAAATGTAACTCCGTTAATGAAAAGCTGTAAATGGAACTCGGCTTAAAGTAAAAGCCATAAATGTAACTTGGCTAAAACGTTGACGAAGAGCCATAAATGTAATTTGGCTCAGTAGTCATGAATGGGAATTTGACTACACTGGCCAGGGTGTGAATGTGCCGGCAATTGTGTGAATGGCGAATGTGTCTTGTGAGTCCTATGGGTTGCGTCAACTTTGTAATTGGATATTTGAAGCTGCAAATTGGGAAAAGGCGCCAGTGTGGGTTTGGAATCATAACAGAGATTACAGTGCAGGCAAGGGAATATATTGGGATAGCAAATATCTTAGCAATAAGGGTAAGAATTGAATTTAATTTGGACTTAGAAGTGAGGACAAGGACACAGAGGAGGCCTGGCTGGAGGTGATGTAATGTCAGAAAAGTTATAGAGGTGATAAAACTCTGCATGGGGGAGGATATTATTTGGAAAACTCACGGGAGAATAGCAGAAAGGGAAATGATTCAATTAGAGTTAGGTTATCCCAGAAGGTTTTCATTTTAATTGGATTTTATAGAACAATCACCATTTGAGTGGTATAGGAGTGCTGTATATAGGGAGTGTACACAACCAGAGGAAAGCAGGTGGTGAGTGCGAGGGGTACATTATATAGCAAGTAGTAGCTATCTGCATTTGACCCCATGTGGGCCTCTCTGTGCTGCTTTCAGAAAGCCTTAGAGGTAACGTGGGATTGTAGTAAATGTATGCCCGCATTGGTTAATTGCAAAGAAGAGAGTCCCGAGGAAGTAGTGATTAAGTAACAAACAGGTAGAGGTGTAGATATTCTTAGTCCTCTAGACTACTTCGTTTGTAATACTGTGGATAGCCGCCATTAGATGGATAGTTGACCATAAATGGGGGATATAGAAACACAGGGGATTAGAACTCACTTTTGGCTAGAGTGCACCTATATAGATCCAGAAGGGGTAGAGCGGTATCAAGACACATCATTAATAAATTTGAAACTTTGGCAACTTACTAAGTGGGTTAATTTGATGCAGGTTCAAGCAGACTTTCCAGACATAGAGAGGACACATTTTTACGGAGTCCATGGACAGAAAGAACATTGGGTCTGATATTGAGCGAACTGTGTGACAACCCAGAGGGGATAGAGACTTTGCTGCTTGCAGAATTTTTACAAATACCAGAAGGATTTGCTGTACAAGATCGAGACAGACTGTTATTAAACCCCTGACTGTGTATTACTGTTGTCCCGAGGAGAATTAGGTGGGAAACAGGAAAGTGGGTTCACCTTAAAAGGATAAAAGAAACTGGCGACTTAGAGATGTTAGAGTTTGACACCTATAATCCAGGCCCTAGCAGAAAGTATAAAACCGGGGTTACGGTAAAGAAAATACTTGTGTTAATTAGAACAAGGGAGACAGATGGGGAACCAGAAATTCCTAGGTCACCATCTAGCAGTGTCAGACAGGGATACATGGGGTCAAACACAGGAAAGATGAAAAGGAGTAGGAGCGTTGCAGAGGTGGGAGTAATTACTCCCATGGAGCTGATGATAAAACGCCATCCAGAACACAAAAAACAGATTCAGTGTATGGAGAAATGGAATTAAAAGGACTGCAGGTGGCTGCCAGTGGCCAAAAGATGGGACATTTGATCTAGCCTGCTGTGAGGAGGTGGAGGCTGCCATTAAGTATCACAAGGTTAAAGATGGGTTTAGTATTAGTATTAGTATAGTAGAAGTATTGTTCACCCTCCTGTTTGAAGTGACATGGGGGGCGAAGATAAGGAAAGGAAACAGGAAAAGGAGAAGATGGCAGAGCCACCACCGTACCAAGTGCCCCACCATACCCAAGTGACAGGAGCCCATTCAGGGCAGGCCAATACATGCTTACAGGAGAAGCAGGGAAAGTAGTGGCACTGGAGGGAACAGTGGAATTTTCACCAGTGACAGGCACTGTGAAGATGACTGCAAAAGAGGAAGCCAGGTGCCCACCCACGGGGACAGATAAGTCCGTGATTGACATGTCACTAACTGATGTCTCCTACCCAGATATGTCACTGACAAGTGACTCTCATTCGGAATTGGGGACAGAGGACATGAGGGATCAACAGGAGTATGCAAAGGTGATAGCTGCAGGGGAACAGAAAAAAGAGCAAGGCAAGTCTGCTGTCAGGTGTAAGGTGCATCACTCTACTCCAAAAAGCAAATCAAGCAGTGTAAGTGAAAGTGAAGCAGGTGTGGCTAGAAGGCAAAAAAGAAGCTCGAGCTAGGCAAGAGCATGAGGAGACGATGCAAAGATCAGAAAAGAAGTTGGAGTCAAGACAAAGGTGCCTGGACATTCTAGATAAGGAACTCAGCAGGTTGGAGGAATTGACTAGTGAGGAATTCCTAAAGTTGAGACAAGAGACAAGGACAGAGGAGACAGGACATGGAGGTAGAAGTGGAAGTGCATAATGAACAGGGAATGTGCCAGATGCAATAAGGGGCAGGGAAGCAGACACAGTATGTACCATGGTCATTCATGGAAATGGTGGGGTTAGCAGGGCACCTGCCGGACCTCACAGAAGGACCTGGAAAGTGTATAACAGCCCTGGAAGAGAGTACAGGGGGAACCAGGCTGGCTGTAGGTGACGTCAAAGCCCTACTGATGCACGTGGGAGGGAAGCAAATGACTGATGAGGTCTTCAGAGCAGCAGGACTGGACCGAGCGGCAACAGGGCACACAGCGGATCATGTGGGATTTGGAGGATACAGAACCCAAGTATGGACAGAACTTCGACAGCAGTTCCCGAAGAAAATGGATCCCTAAAGCTGGAAGGGGAAGAGTTAAAGGAAGGTGAAAGTGTGCAGAAGTTTCTGCACAGTCCAGTGCTGACCACAGCTGGCTGCTGTCTGCTGAGTCCATACTGGCCAGTTCGTACTGTCAGGGCTCAGGCAGGGGCTCAGGCGCAGACAGAGGTGGAGGATGCACGAGTGATTCATTACTGTCCACAGGGAGAATCCAGAAAACAAGGTCAAAACAGGTGATGTCAAAAACCAGGAAAGCACAGTGGACGGTACAGAATCGGATCCAAAAGATGTGGTCGGGAAACAGGCAAGATCAATAAACAGGCAGGCAGAATAACAATGAGGAAAAATAGCTGGTAGCGAAACAGGTAAACTGAGACAAACTGGCAATGAGCGAGGAAACAGACGGAGTATAAATGCACAAGCTAACAAGCAAACAAGACACAGGTGAACAATCGGGCAGGTGAAACAGATGAGCAATCAAGCCGCAGGCGGAGAAGGGGCGGGGCAGGCAAATGAGAGCAATGAAAGCAAATGCACATGGCCGGGGAAACAAAAACAAACTGACTAAGATGCCGCAGTACTGACACAAGTGGGCAGAATCACCCCCCCCCTCACCCCCAACTGCGAAAATTCTCAAACAAGAGACTTTCCTCAATAGCATGCACCAATAAGTGCATAAATACAAATGTAATTCCAGAGGCTCCCGAGTAGCTTGGTGCTGAGCTCTACAGCATGGGTTAAATCCCAAACCGTGTGGCCAGCCAAAGTTGAAAGAGAGCCTACAGCAGTGAAAGAAATTTCGCTTATTTCCACTGGGTATAGCAGTGGGTATGTTGACAAGGGTTGCTCGTGTAACCGCTATCAGGCACCTTGCATTTTATCAGGTCCCTATGAGTTGCTGGGATGGCGTCTGTGGAGTAGTGCATATCCTCAAATGAGCCTCCTGCTCCACTGCAGTGCACTGTGCCACTTATATGATGAAAAATAGCTGAGGGCCATGTGTGACTGTATCGAATGACTGCATTCTTCTCACTTCAGCATGGTGACATGATCCTAGTGGACACTTGGCACCTCCAAAAAAGAGTTGCATGAAGGTAAAAAAGTATAAAAAAACATCAACATCAACATAATTGTATGTGAATACAGATCAAAAGCATGTGATGAGATTAATGAGGGAAAAGTTCATCCTCCTGGGGGTCTCCATGTTGATGCTTGTGACAATCTGTGCATTGAAATTGTTACAGGTAGAATTCTCTGGATTTTCTGACTCTGTTTCTCTGCAACTGTTGTCATTTTGGCAAATGACCACCAGAGTGCACTCATACTCCTATTTCATTAGGTTTTAAGACAAAGGTAATAAATGCTATGATTCAGCTTTTCAGATCCTGTGCTTTCCCAAAATACTGTATGTATGTTTAATGTAAGATTTAACAAAAATGTTCATATTAACAGGTCAACAAGCCATCACCAGGCCTTTATTGGCAACCTTCCACAGCACACTGAAGACCAGTTCTCCCAGACTGTACCTTGGCTCTAAATGTTGTAGTGCTTAGGGCTGTGATGATTTCTACATTATTCATACAGACAGTTTAGCTTTGTTATTTTGATAATTGTTGCACTTTTCTTAATCTGCATTGTTAGTATAGCACTAAATGTTATAACCAGGGGTGCACATAAGTGGTGCGCAGGTGCGCATGCGTGGTCAAAATAAACGATGCGCAGCATGTATTACAATAAGAAGCACTTTTGTTTACCATTATTTTTTGCATTTTTGGGACACAGTTACCTCAGTCGAAAACATTATGCCCTCTGTTCGAGTCCCAAAGTACGAACTAGGCGATCGCTGGTTTCTTTTTATTTCCCATCGCCGTCTCTGCCTATGGAGCCACGATATTTAAAAATGGCATCCCTCCTGAAGCAGAGCGAAGCTTAGCAGCACACAGCTAGCATCCTCCCAGGGTGAGAAACTTAGCTAGGGATCGGTCAAAACCATTATGCCCTCTCTTCGAGTCCCAAAGTAGGAACTAGGCGATCGCCGGCTACTTTTTGTTTCCCATCGCCATCTCTGCCTATGGAGCTGCGATCATCGCAGGCTCAACCAGGAAGAAAGAAGTTGGCCTATATCATCATCCACCATGTTTGCAAGAGAGGAAGACAGTGAGGAGAGCAGTCAGGAGGGTAGTGATGATGACAACTTGTAGGATATTCGTGCAGTGTAAAAGGTGAGCACCAAGCAACATGTTCAGATGCTCCTTTGAGAACCAGACCAAAAATGTTATGTGCACCCCTGGTTATAACACTGTTTTACATACTGAGTCTAATTCTTGTCCGATATCATCTGTTTGTACTGTAGTTCATGTTGGCCTTGGTTATTATTATTATCCACACACTTTGCACTTTTTCTTTGTCACTGGATAAGAGTGTCTGCCACATGAATAAATGTTAATGAATGGTTAATAAGACACCAAATTCCTCAGTAAGGCGTAATTTCTCAATCATCTGATTTGAAACAGCTGGCTCCTGTGATACTTTCATGTGGGATATACTAGGATTAACAACAGAAGAAATTGTATGATTCAGAATTTCAGTAGTATTGTGCAGATAAAAAGAGGAGTAAGTGCTCTACATTTGCTCAGCAGATGTTCTTATTCAGGTTGACCAGTACACTTTTACATGTCTTCAGGCAATCAACTTAAGTACCTAACACAAGCATACAACAGCAGTGCCCCATCTGGGAATCAAACTCACAACCTATGGGTTACTAGAGGTGCTCCGTATCACACCACACTGCTTCCCAGACTGTTGGTCTGGATAAGAAATTACAAACTAAGGCCAAGTAAATATTGTCTTGTAATATGTTACAGAGACAGGTTCTGGTGTGGGACAGTTGTGCTGAGTTTGATATGCACTAGCCACTTTTTAGGTGTAATTGCTTCAAAATAGCCAGTAAAAATGGATAAAATTGCTACTGATGTTTTCATAAGAAATTGAATATTATTCAGATTGTTTGACAGGGCATTAGTTAAAATACTTTCAGGTGTAGCTGAAACACAGCCAGTAAACACATGCTATGATGTTTTCATGTTGAATATTATTCAGATTGTTTGTTAGTTAAAATAATTAGATTTATACTTCCTAAAAAATATTTGGCAAATTAATAAATTGTCAGTCAGTATAATGCTTTCTGGCAGCATTACAAAGTTACAGTATTACACTTTTCTCAGTTGTTTACATATTAGAACTGGTCCTATGAACACAAAGTGCAAGTGAAACTATGTAAAAGAGAACTATCAGCACATTTCACTTGTTTTCACACATATTTCTCAATTTACCTTTCCTAAACCCTTCACACAATTCTCCTTATTAGGTACAGTCATCATAGAGGAAATTTATTGTGTTCACATGGAAACACTGCCATTCACTCCTCATATGTGCAGACATTACTGTCTAATTATTCAATAAGTCACCAGAGCTTTAGCACAAAAAGTCGTCTGCCCTTATCCTACCAGACCTTTTCACCGCACAGTGAACCACCAGATCCTCCTGTCCACCCTTGTTGAACTGGGCATCACCAGCACTGCACTTCACTGGTTTGAGTCCTACCTCGCAGACAGATCCTTCAAGGTGTCCTAGAGGGGTGTGGAGTCTAAGTCCCACCAGCTAACCACTGGGGTACCTCAGAGATCGGTGCTTGGCCCCCTCCTCTTCTCACTATACACAACCACACTGGGCCCGATCATTCAGGCGCATGGCTTCTCTTACCACTGCTATGCTGATGACATCCAGCTCTACCTCTCATTCCAAACTGGAGACCTCACGGTCTCAGCACGGATCTCTGCCTGTCTCTCAGACATTTCAGCCTGGATGAAGGAGGACCACCTTCAACTCAACATATCCAAGACTGAGCTCCTAGTCATCCCAGCCAGCCCGTCAATCCAGCACGAAATCACCATTCAGCTACATTTACATTTACATTTATTCATTTGGCAGACGCTTTTATCCAAAGCGACGTACAAAAGTGCAAATAGTGGGCAAACAACAGGCACAAGAGCAAGACGTGTACAGGTCATACAATGCAAATCCTGCTGAAGCTGAGCGCAAGGTCAGTGTCGCGAGCCAACTAATCTGAACTAGGATTGCATATCAAATACAATTACAGGAACAATAAAGTACCGCTGTACTACCTAGGTAAGTGAGCAACAAGTACAAGAGAGGAGTCAGATTTACAACGTTAAAGTTACAAGGTCAAAGTAGCAGAGGTATCAGTCCAGGTAGAGTCTGAAGAGGTGTGTCTTCAGCGCACGTCTGAAAGGTTGGGGTAAAGGAGTTGTTCTCAGGGGGGTGGGGAGTTCATTCCACCACTGGGGGGCAATGATGGAAAAGCGTCGTTGTGAGGAGCGTGGGCCTTTCGTTCTGTTGGTGGGTGGAGCGAGGCGTCCGGATGTAGCAGAGCAAAGTTGACGAGCGGGTGTGTAGGGTAGGATGAGGTCCTGGAGGTAGGTCGGGGCAGTCTTTCTTGCAGCAGAAAAGGTGAGAGTCAAGGTCTTGAAGCGGATCCTGGCTGAGATTGGGAGCCAGTGGAGGGATCTCAGTAAGGGGGTGACACAGGAGAACTTAGGGAGATTGTATATCAGCCTAGCAGCCTAGCGTTGAGCTAGGCTCAACGACACTCACTCCGTCCAGGTCTGCAAGGAACCTGGGGGTAGTGATTGATGAACAGCTAAAATTTACCAACCACATCGGAACGACTGCCAGATCATGCAGATTTGCGCTGTACAACATCAGGCCCTACCTATCTGAGAATGCTATGCAGCTCCTTGTCCAGGCACTGGTCATCTCAAGACTGGACTACTGCAATGCTCTCTTGGCTGGCCTACCTGCATGCACTATTAATCCTCTGAAATTGATAGACAATGCGGCTGCACATCCGGTTTTCAACCAACCAAAAAGGGCTTACGTTACACCTCTCTTGGTCTTGCTCCACTGGCTCCCTGTAGATGCCTGAATCATGTTCAAGGCCTTGATGCTTGCATACAGGGCAACCAATAAAACTGCACCTACCTACCTGAACTCACTGCTGCAACCCTGTGTTCCATCCCAACTGCTACACTCTGCTACCGAACGGTGTCTGGTGGCCCCATTGCATTGTGGCGTAAAATCACTATCCAGGACTTTCTCCACCATTGTCACCCAATGGTGGAATGAACTTCCACACTTCATCCATTCTGCCAAGTCCCTCTCAGTCTTCAAGAAACATCTGAAGACACTGCTCTTACAGTCTCACCTGAGCACCTGAAACACTACCCCCTAAAGAAACTCATGTCTCAAACTGTCTCCTACTAAACTATAAAATATTATCATATAAGAAAAATGTAATCTAATGGTTTAAAGCACTTGTTAGATTTACCTCCTTGTTTGTACCTTGCCTGGCCAACCCTTGAAACCTGCATGCAGTGCTTTTAATATTGTTGACTCCATATGGTTTTTCACTTGTGTTGTACTGTACCTCACTTGTAAGTCGCTTTGGATAAAAATGTCTGTCCAATGAATAAATGTAATGTAATGTAATCATTGATAAATTTATTTATTTATTTATTTATTTATTTATTTATTTATTTATTTTTAAATTTTTTGACCACCCTTCAATAAAGCTCTGAACTGGAAACCTGACTCCTGTGTTCTGACCGACACACCACTGCGACAGCAATATTTTATCACAATTTTATCAGCTTACAACAGCCTTTCATAATTCTATGTCAAAACGCCTGTGGTAGATTCAATACATGAAGCTGCATAGCAGCTAAAGTGTTATGATGACTCCTATCAGATGCACAACAGCACAAATAATGTCATTTCACAGACTCTCCAAATTAGTATTTCTTTTTTTAATGTCCCACTAATTCAAGTAGTCACGTTCAAGATGAATTTTGTTAAGAAGCTAAATAAAATGAATAGTCTTGAATTAACTTGTGGTTGTTGAATTATTGCTTTGTGCATTTCTTTCCTTTGCTTCTTTTAATACTAGGCTAATGATAATGGATACAATGGAAATTGCACACATTTTTGAACAAGAATGCAAAAAATGGTGGGGCAATTCTGTCAGCCAGCCAACTTTAACACAATTATCTTCCATGGACATCCTCCAACTAAAATACAAAAAACTGTCTGACAGTGTATCTATAGTCCCAGACGAATCAACAGATGGGAAGGACAATTATGTTTAATCTGTTTTCTTCCATTACTTCAGAATTTGAAAGCCATCTTGTGGACACACAGTGTATCTTACCACTGTGAATTAACCCTCGGGTGCAGATGGTACCAAGATATGTTTAGATTTCTGGTCAATTTTTATAAAGTGTCTGCATTTGTGTCCAACAATGCACCCTCTATATTAAAGGTATATAATGACATCCTCCAAGGCTTGTTGCCAACACACCCCTACACACACATCCGCATTGTCTGTGGTTCTAAATTGTTGGACTGAGAGTGACAGTGTAGAATGTAAACATTGCTGTCATTTGAGCTTAATTAGTGGTAATGAACTCATCAACCTAGATGACTGAAGAGGTGCAATCTGATAATTAGTTAACAAGTGGCTTGAAAAAGACCTCAGAGGGCTAAAGTAATTGCAAGAAAACAAGCTGAGAAAAACTGCGGACTCTATTGATGATGATTCCATATTTCCAAACATTGACCTTGTGACCCACTCAACAATTTCCCGCATACAGAAGAAAATGAGTTAGGATGAAGCAGGTGCACTGCATACCCTTTAAGAGGAACTCAACAAACTGTACTGTAATTACAGAATTATTTCAGCATTGTATACTGCAATTCTCACCAATGTATTGTAGCATTGGTAAGGACCTGCTAACCCAAAGGTTCACTGGAGCGTGGTTGGTTGTAGATTTGAACTTTATGGGTTTGAACCCTGTGAAAGGTGGGCCTACATCTTTTGCGCTCATTTCCAAATGTTATTTTTACTTACTACTTTGACTGCTGGATGTATATTTATTTACCTTACGAACTGCTATATTTCCTTTTTCAGAGAGTATTTGATTTAGATACAAACATCATTCCATACAAGTACATCTTATTGATTACATCGATTTGAGAAAGTGAAGGAGACGTGATGGGAACATCATTGGCCACCATGCCATTGTGAAATTCCCTGGCCAGTGTTGGGGGAATATCATGCTGTGCAGCCATGATCAACCAGGGGCTCCTCCATTACCATGTCACATTAGGGTCAGATAATACAGCACATCTCCCAGGGGCTTCTCCATCACCATGTCACATTAGGGACATACAATACAGCACATCTGCTCTCTTTCCTTGACACTGTCTGCAATGTTAGGCACACCGCAAGAATATCCCCGTGCACACTCACACACACCACTCAGTGACCACTCTGACTCGTCTCCTGTGCCGGCCCTCGCGACAGAGGTGAGACCCCTCTCGGCTGCCCAAGGGGGGGTACTGCACACCAAGGAGGAGTGGGTCCACGCACGCATGCACACACGCATACAAAGAAGAAAAACAGGGTGGGGAGCAATAAAACCCCAACAAAGAAAAGGACGGAGTGCTGCTGGTGTTCATGGTCCAGACCGCTGCCTCCAGATGCTGAGGTTTGCTGCTTGTCCACCTTGCGCAGTTCTGGAGCAGGAACTTCGACCACACTAGACCCCAAAAGAAAGCAACAAAAAAATTACCAAACAAAAGAAATGTTTCAGCAGAGCCTTCCTTTCCGGAGCCATTGACCCTGACTGTCTGAATCGCCGCCTTTTATACCTGTGCTCCCGGCAATAAGGACAATTCAGAACACCTGCAAGCCCTGCTAGCCCAGCGGTGGCAATCAGTGTATTTTGTCTGTAAATAAGATGTACACTGTCTCTGTATATTGTCTCTGTATATTATGTATATTGTCAGTACTGCTGAGAGACACCAACGGCCGGAACCAAATTCCTTGTATGTGCTAACATACTTGGCCAATAAACCTGATTCTGATTCTGATTAAACTTCTGCATTGGATACAGTTGCAGTCACAGACATACTGCTGAGCACAGATATGTACCCTGAATGAAGTGCGACTTGCCTGGGGTCAACAAGTGTTACTCAGAGGCCTGCTTATACTCCCCAGTGCTACTGACACACAGATGGGGAACCAAATGAGCAGATAAAAAGTTTCTGACAGGTGCTGGCTAAGCTGGGGTGTTTTTGTAGTTTTAATTCACTGGAGCAGTGTGTCACTACTTTTTAAATTGACTGCAGAATTTCCCATAGGGAAAGTTGTGATGAAGATTTGCTTGAACGCATTGGACACTACCCTAACCCTCACCCTCACAGTAACCCTACCCCTACCCCTACTCCAAACCCTAACCCTACTCATAACCTTTAACACCCTAACCCTATGCTATAAACCCTAAACCTCATGCTAAACGTAACCCTAACCCTAGCCCTAACCTAACCCTAAAACTAACCCTAATCCTAAACCCTAACCCTAATCCTAAACCTAAAACTAAACCTAACCCTAATCCTATTCCCAATCCTTTTTACCCTAACCTAACCCTAATCCTACAGTATGTTGGAATTTGGTGAAATTGCTTCAATATTACTGTACTTGCAAGCTAACTAATAAAACTGTTAACACAAAGAACTTTAGTCTGGACCCCTGTTGAAGGAGAAAGGAAAGACAGTTCATTGATGGTCTTCAATACAGCAAGGCTTCGCAGGCCATGGTCGCTCAGCAGAGTTTCAGATATTACACTCACAAAGTCTTGTGCTTACAGTGTCACACCTTACACACTCCTCAATCTGTCGTGGTACCGTCTCCCTCTGCTCCCGAGGGCAACCCTACAGCAACCTAAATAGTTAGAAGCACTTACACAAGCCTGGTAGGATGTTTAGGTTTGCTCGACCTTGCCGTGCCCTGAGCACTGGCACCTATTGGAAAAACACTGCTTCAAAAGGTATTCTTGTATTGATAGCGAGCTCACACTGCCCCAACTCCCCTCTGTCACAAACCTTGACAGGGGAGGCAGAGTAGGAGAGTAGGTTAAGGGGTACACTGAGTGGTACCACCAAGCAGTATGCATCTATATCACCCAAGGCAGCCATGCTAAAAGCCTAGAATATGAGGTAGAGGACCAGAGGTCACATGCAAAGAGTGGACCCGAGCCCAAGGTACGAGGTATGGAACTAATATATCAAAGTAGCACCCATTAAGTGGTTAAACATAGAGTGACTGAACTAAGAACTACTACATAAGTGTATGAAATCAGGGGCCTCTCAGTTGGTAGGCCTGCACCACATACATGTGATCACAGCGTGCACGTGTGCATGAATAGTTCAATAGCAGCATCACATTGGAACGTGTGTAACATAACCTGATTATGTGATCACCCTAAAACTACATAAACACAATCACCATTATACTGTTATACTGATCACAAAAAGAAATAAGTGATTATGTGTGATAGGTACATATGTGAGTATGCATACACAAGCAAATGGATACACATGCAAATGTATGTATGAGCAAGCAAATCTCGTGCTCGCAAGAGCATAGGCATCTTGCATAGCAGCGCTAATGAAAATGAAGTCTCAGTCATGTCCAAAGTAGTCAATGTCCCTGTTACCTGAGCGACGTGTGCAGGGGTAGTGGCTCTGTTGACTAAGCAGACTACAACCTTAAAAATCATATATGCACCCAAAATAAGGACGATAAAAGGTGTCACAATTTGAATGATCTGGGGTAACGGTTCTCCTGCCCAAGATCCTAACCAAGATCCCCAACTCCAGTTCTGAGATCCTTTCAAATGGGCCACTTGTTCAAAAATGTCTTGTACATAAGTGGTAACATTTACAGACGCATCTGGTACATATGTGCAGCACTCCTGCTTCAAAACTGCACATGTACCACCTTTATCTACCAAAACGATGTCTAAGGCTATGCGGTTCTACAACGTCATTTGGCACGCTGAATGCAGCTCCTGATTTATCAGTGCCAATGCTCCTGCTGTGTCATTAGCAATTTTGTCTAATGCAAAAGCCATTTGTCTAATCTCGTCTAAGGCGACAGTAATGCCATAGTTTGGGAGTAATGAAGCAAAGAAACGTTGAGTTGGAGTCTCAACACTTCTGTGCAAAAACAAACCCCTCTTACCTTTATATTTGATGTTAACGATACGCATAGCTGGCACTACATATGCTGTGTAACTTGACCCTGACCATTCAGCAGGTAAATACGAATAAGCATGTTTCCCACAAACATACATAGTCCCGTTTGGAGCTGCTTTGTCTGTAACCCCTAAATCTTGCATTAAGATAGACAGAGAAACTGTATCAATTGTCTCAGAGCATCCATGCTCTAGTATAGCCATGGACTGCGGAACCAGTAGGGCCGGTAGGGCCTGGGCCCTACCAACTTTTGAACATCAAACATGTAAAAAAAAAATTCCAATCTATCGGTAGCCACATATCCTCGCTGTCGGGCGGAAGCCTCGTATCTCCATATTTCGTCATTTTTTTCATAAATCAATGCTATTGGTCACCCTTTAACCTGTCTGTGGGTTTTACAAATATTTAACCAATGAAAAGTATTAAAAAGAGCTTGTCAGTAAATATCATAACTCCATTGGATCCTCAAACTGTCGGCAAAACCTCATAGCTCCACCTCGCCTCCATCTTGAATGAAGCAGAGCTGAAGGTAAATAGTGACGAGGTGATTTCTGTAATGAAACAGACTGGGATCCAAGAGCGGTTAACAGTTTAATGCCAGAATCCAAAAGGCGTGGTCAGGGACAAAACAGGTCATCAACGGGAATCAGAGAAGCAAAAAACCAGAGTCCAAAATCACAACAAGCAAGGTCCAAAAAACAGGCGAGAGGTCAAAAACACAGTGAACAACACGGTTGAGTAACAGAGAGCAGGCTCAGTAAAGAACAAAGAGTCAATACCTCACAACAAGGTACCAAAACCGAGTCCTTATAAAGGCAGGGCTTGATTAGAATGACCCACAGGTGTGGTGGAGCCAGGCTGAGCGGGACGTGGCTGAGCTTGCTGAGCGGGGCGTGGCTGAGCTTGCTGAGTGGGGCGTGGCTGAGCTGGCTGACTGGGAGCGGGTGTGACAATTTCGTCTGAGGCAAATAGCTCAATAAAATGTTTTCAACTTAGCCCTAGGTTTCAAACTCAGTTAAAACTATGCAGTGTACCTGTTTATAAATTTTAGCTCTGTGTTTGCTGAGGAGACTAGTGTAGCTAGCGTAGCTAGCTAGCGATGTGACAAGAAATGATCAGGTTATTCATGGCCTTTCTCTTGCTAGGTAGATCAATTCCTACTTCATCGAAAGTAATGCTTATTAGAAAACTCAATTTAAATTCTGTCCATTATTGAAACAGCGATGATAAATTAAGTATAGCAGCTAACTACACTGTAGAATACACAGCAGTAGTAGGCAGTTGTTTGGAGACTGTCTCTGGTTTGCAATGCAAGAGCTGCAATGCAAGGCTAAATAAAAAACTGGTTGATTGAATAAGTACAGCGTTTTCGTCACTCAAGAAACACCAAGTCTATAAAGGCTAATGTTTTATGTATTTGAGGGCTGAGATGTGGGAGCGGAGAAGACTGCAGGGAAACCACGATAGGTTGGAGTGCAGTTTAGCATTTGCCGTCTAGTCATAGCCAATACTGTCTTCAATACCCTGTTCATAGCACTTAATCTTTTATAACAATAGATTTTGGCCAAATGTATTCAACGAATGGAAAAATTGAGCGCACACACAGCCACAATAAACTTTGTAACCTGTAAGTTGATGATAACGTAATGCGATGCACTTACTGCCTCAGATGTGGCCGTTTTAATCAATTATGGACAAAACACGTTTCTCGTATTTCTCGTCCCTGCATTGTTTAAAAACATATCTGACATCAACGATGACCCAAAAAAGACTAAATAGTTTGATGTGCGCCCACACACACAGATTTTTTGGCAACAGTGGATGTTTTGGGGATTGCCAGGGACTTCACCCAGCACAACGACAGACGGAGACAGTTCTTCAGCAATATTTAAAGAGCAATGGTGAGTTTGACGTTTCTTTTTAAATTCTATACGATAGGACTTATTCTTTAGTCTCTTAATAATGTGCTGTAATATCGTAACGATCGTAAAAGTGGTCTCGGGGGGGCCGGGTGCGGGGGGCTAATGAGCCCGACCAATTCGAAATGCTTTCCGCGGTCCGTGGCCACCACTGGTTCCCAAATATAGATACAAAAGTTACACGAGCTATGTCCCAAAAATATACCTATACTGTTATTCACCCAGCATAACAAACCTTTAGGTGCATAACTCAGCTTCACTTGATCTGGGGGGCCTGGGGGAATTGGTCGTATATAGGTCACATCTTTCTCGAAAAAGGAGCTTTCTGTATCATTGTATGCTGTGACATAGTCTGCTAATGTAAATGGAATTGACATGTATGGATATGTGTTAGACGAAGTTGGGAACAACCCACACACCCAACATGAGTCTTGACTTTTTGTCCTAGCGTATCGTGCCATGGCTAGAAATGTGTTGACCCTGTGTGCATCATGATGACTGTCATAATGTGACTGAACTCTCAAGAACATCACAAACATCAAAACAAACCACATATTCATAGTGGATATCATCACACAGAATATCAAATGTATCAGTTCATAGATGAACTTGAATGATGTTTCCAGGAGTTCTGTTGTCGTCCCTCACGTGCTCGCGATGATAGACAAGGCGCTTGCGCTTCCTACAGAGGAGGCGATGTTGCAGCTCAGGAGGAGGCTCACTCGACTCACAGGTTGATCCTAGCCAGCTCCTGTAACCTCTGGATGCTCAGGACACAGAACACTGGGCCTGAAAAACACACAAACACACACACATACACAGGGAAATGAACAGCGCATCACAGTTGTAATGACACTTTCAAGCATCAATTATTTTGTCTGGTTAGCTGTTAATTCCACGCAATTAATTTGTATCATTGTATCTCCCCTGTCTGGCCCTCTGGCAGGGTCGTAACACAATGAGGAGTGTGCTCATGAAACAATGTGGAACACGTTATTTCATGTTTCTTCATCTTTGGGTAACCCCTGGAACCTACTGCCTCAGGTTCTACCCTCCAACTCTCCCCATGGCGCTGCCATTTGCTCTTCCTACTGCTTTGGGGGCTCGATTAATATGCAATGACTTGCATGAATCCATTTCTGCTTTCCCTGCACCTTGACTGCAGCATCTGTAATCAATAGCACCTGATAGGGTCCCTCCCACTTCGCCTCTAATGCTAACCTTTGGGGCTTGTGAATCATGACCCCTTGGCCAGGCACTAAAGAATGTCCTCTGTCAGGTGGCTGTTTTCCACGCCTCCACCACCTGCTGGGCAGCTGTTCGAACTGCTTCAGTCAACTCAGTACAGTAAGAAATCAAAGCATCTGATGTCAGATGGACATCAGCTTTGTGCACATCAATTGTCCCCGGCAAAGACATTGGTCTTCCGGTAATAAACTCAAAAGGGCTCAGTCCTGTTTCTTTAGTGTGTGTTGCTCTCATGCTACACAAAACTGTGGGCAGGGCATCAAGCCAAGAAATCCCATCTTGATGTTTCTTCGCCACCCTCTCCTTCAGAGTCCGGTTCACTTGTTCCACTTGTCCAGGGGATTGTGGGTGATGCGGACGATGAAGAAACTACTGGATTTCCAGCATTCGACTGACCTCCGCACAAACAGCTCCTGTGAAGTGCATTCCTTGGTCTGAGGCAATCTGGTCAGGTAATCCCCATTGAGGGATTATGTCCTTCACCAATGTCTTTGCAGTGTGCATTGCAGTGCCTCTCCTAGTGGGGTAAGCTTCCATCCACCTGGAAAATTTATCCACAATCACCAGTACATCTCGATAGCCCTTACAAGGTGGTAGTGAGATGAAATCCACCTATAGATGTCGAAATAGTCCTGGCGGTGCTGGTGTTCTTTTGGCAGGCACTTTAACCTTCCTGTTGTCATTGTTCTTCTAACAGGTGACACACCCTTGCACTGTTTGTTTCGCAACATTTCTAAAGTTTGGATTCCACCATGTCTGTGAAAATCGAGATTTCATTTTGTCAACTCCCACATGTCCCAGGGAGTGGATCTGTGTTGCCAGGTAAGGTAGGAGACTGGATGGAGCCACTGTCTTTGTGCCATGTTGCCACAGGCAGTCATTGTGGAGTTTTTCTCTGTGCTCGATCCATCCCCATTTCTCTTCCCGGTCGGCATTTCATTGCATCTCTCTGACATCAGTCAGCTGCTCACTTTTCTGACACATTGCCAGATGAGATTTTGAAGTGTCAGATTCAGTTTCTTCTTCTCCACTTTGTTCTTCCTCTTGTTCTCCCCCCTCCATCCTTGCAACCCTTTTCGCAGCTTCATCAGCTAAGGCATTGCCCTTTGCTTCCATTGTACTTTGTTTCGTGTGCGCTTTGACCTTTAACACTGCCATTTCTTTTGGCAGCTGGATTACATCCATGAGCTCTTCCACCAATTGGCCATTTTTGACAGGCGTTCCTTTAGCTGTCATGTATCCTCTTTGTCTCCACAAAAGACCAAAATCATGTGCGATCCCGAAAGCATATCTTGAGTCAGTATATATGTTTGCTGTTTTGTCCTTTGCTATTTTACAAGCTTCCATTAAGGCCTTCAATTCTGTTTGTTGTGCAGATGTTCCAGGAGCCATTGAGCCTCTCTTCAGAGTGTCATACGCAGTCGTCACTGTCCATCCCGCATACCTCACTCCATCCTCAACTGTTGAAGACCCGTCAGTGAACAACACCAACTCTGGGTTTTGGAGAGGTGTTTCTCTGAGGTGTTGATCTTGTTCCAGCGTAACAACAATGTCTTCACAGACGTGGTCGCCCTCCCCAACTTCAACAGGACTCATCATCGTGGATGGATTGGAGACTGTTGCCTTTTGGATGACTATGTTCGGGGCTTCCAACACTGCTTGCCATTTGCCCCATCGGCTCGCTGAGACCTGGGTTGCTCGTCCCATTGTCAGCAGAGTGTGAACAGAATGTGGGCACTTCACAAACAGCTTCTGATCTAGAACCTAACTGGCCACAGATTGAATCGCCAGTAAGACTGCCCGAACAGCCCTCAAGCATGGTCCAAATCCCAAAGCCATGTTGTCCAATTTCGCAGAGTGATAACCCACTGGCCTTTGCAGTCCGCCATGTTCTTGCATCAAAACTGCAGACATATATCCGTCCTTCTCATTGACATGTAAGGTGAATGGCATTTCCGTGTTAGGAATGCCCAGTGCAGGTGATTCGCACAATGCTTTTTTCAGAGTTTTGAATGCTCCCTTTTATTCTTCATCCATTTGTATGGGCTCCTTTGTTTCTCGTCAACCCTTCAACAATTCAGTCAACGGTTGAGCAATTTCAGTGTAGGACTCTACCCAGGCCCTGTTGAAATTACAGAGACCCAGGAAAGATCGAAGTTCCCTCACTGTTGTAGGCTCTGGAGTGTTCCTTTCGTCTTGTGTGATTTCCCTTTTCCCTTGTGAAATTTTCTGTCCAAGATACACCACTTCCTGTTGTGTGATCTGAGCTTTCTCCAAACTCACTTTGTGTCCCTTTTTATGCAGGTAATCCAAGAGGGCCACCACATCTCTGTCATGTTCCTCTTCCGTCACTGACGAAATCAAGATGTCATCCACATACTAAATCACTTAAGACGTGATTGGCAGCATGTCCTCTGAAACCAAATGTCTTCGTAGAGCTTGATGGTACAAAGTGGGACTATTGTCTAAACCCTGGGGCAGCCGTTCCCACTTGTATTGTTGCCCGTCTACTGTGAAGGCCAGCCAATCTTGTGATTCAGGAGACAATTTCACCATCCAATACGCATTCACCGTATCAATCACGGTGGACCACTGGTATTCTGGTTTCAGAGTGTTGAAGATCATGGAAGGGTTGGTCACAAGCAGTGCCAGCTTGTCAATGGTTTCATTGGCCTTCTGATAATCAATGGTCAGTTTTCACATGCCGTTGGCTTTCTTCACAGGCCATGCAGGACTGTTGGATGCACTTTGAGTCTTCTTTAAGACGCTCCGTTCTTCCAGCTCATTGTCAATTAGCCTTATCCCTGCTATTGTTTCTTTACAGATGGGATACTGTCGTGTGCATGGGGGAGGTTTCCCAGTAAGTGTGACAGGGTCCATGTCAAGGAGGCCACAGTTGTTCTTACTCTGTACTCAGACTGGATGTTGTGACAATTCTGGCTTCTGCAATCTTCTCAGGTTCCATGTCACTCTTCCCTCTGAGGAAGTCTTACTGGAATACAGTTGCAGCAGCACATCCATTCATAGCAATGGTTGCCTCACTTTTCCAACCCACAGACTGATGGTAATCTCCGCAGGCCCCACTGTCACTTGCAGAGGTTTTGTTTTTTATCTTAGTAGGATGCTTTCTCCTCCAGCACCACAAGCCATTTTAGTGTTATTTGTCACAGACAATGCACATCCGTCCAAATGGGAAGCAGGTATCACAGTCAATTCAGCTCCAGTGTCCAAAAGGAAGTCAATTTCAATTCGCCATCCATCGTTCTGTTGTTCAATTGCCACTGCGAGGGGTTGCATGGAGGGGGCTACTCATTTCCCGGTACCAGCTCCAGGAGTTCTTTTTTCTTATCTCTTAAATTTCTGAACCAAGTCTTCTTCAGCACGGTCATGCCTATGGCTGTTGTTGTTCCTTTGCTTTCTCACACGACAATCTTTAGCCCAATGTCCATGCTGTCCACACTTCCTGCAAGCTCCTTTCTTGCCATTCTGATACCTTTTGAATTCAGCCTTTTGCTTCTGTGTAGCCACATTACGAATTTTGCATGCTTCCACTCTTGCTGCTGTCACTAGGTCCTTGAATGTTGTGTGGTGGTCTTCCCACTCAGGCGGGCTGAGTTTGACCGCCTTCCGCACGTCGGGCAACAGGCCTTGCATGAATGTCGTCTTCAGCATGCCATTCACACTTGCTCCAATGTTACGTTCAGTGATGCCATCCATTCCAGAATGTTTCAGGAACAACTTGGTGAATCTGTCGGAGTAGTCACCAACAGCTTCTCCTGTTTTCTGTATGCAGACAGAAACCTTTCCCCAATCCGTTGATGCTCTCGTAGCTCATTGAATCCACAAACAAATTGTGTCCCAGGCGTTGTTCAGATTCTGTCTTCACCTAGTGCTGCTTCAACTTCCTGGTTAACCCTGTTTACTTCAGCCGTGTTGAGCACCATCGACAGTAACTGAAGACCATCACAAGGATGCAGACGGTAGATGTGGCGCAAACATTCAACTGTTGTCCAAGTATCCATTCCTGCCTTGCATGGATGCTGCAGGCCTTTGGACCATTTATCAATTTCTTCTGGCTTACACACCTTATGAGCATATATAACCTGATCCCCATGCCTTTTCACTACCAACGGCCTCAGGTGCATTTCACTGTCGGGATCAAAATCATCTGTGGTAGTGCTTTCCTGGTCATCGTCACTAGGAACGCTCATTGCCATTGCTCTGAATGCATGCTGTCTCTCAAGCTAGGCTGTTTCCTCCATTTCCTTATACGGATAGAGCGTGTAGGGAGGAGCAGTGGGATGGACTTCAACACCCTGTTCGAGTGTTGCTCCGCCCCTCCAGTGGGGCTCCTGCTCCTTCCCTTTTTCCTTCAGTCTGTATCTGAGCTCTGACAGCTCCTCACCCAGCCTCTTACATTAGGCTTTATTATCTCTCATCTACTCAGCCAACACCCTAACATTCTCTTTCTCATGGCTCAATTGCCTCTCAAATTCCAATTTTAACCATTTTTCATGCATTTTTCGCAATTGGCCCAACACCACAAAAGTTAACGGCACTCTTTCCTTTTCAGGCACCGGTTGTGACTTTCCCCAAGCCTTTTTAATATCATCAATTGGCCACAAACCACAATGCTCAGGTTTGATTCCATACTTCTGCTCAATCTCTTTCTCTACCTGTTCAAGCTTAAAAAAAGAGCACAAATACACCGTACTCATTGCCACCATAGTATCAAAATTGACATCAGGCGAAACTCTCCCTCCTTTCTCAGTAGTAGGAATCTGCCATGTTTCATCAATAACAGGCTCAGAGTTTCCCTGAGTGCCAGCCATCATCATTAATCTCAGACTGTTATTACACCAGTGCTAGTTCTCTCACTAGGAAACCCAGATGTTTTAACAAAACTCTCCTCCTCCCGGAGAGCTTCACTCAGTTGGATGTTTAGATAGAGCTCTTTATCCAAACACCTCAACCCACAAGATTCACACACTGTCGACAGTACAAAACACACAACACACATAAAGCACATACATGTCTAGACAGCTCTTCCGTTCCCAGACGGGCTTTAGGATACCGTGATCTTCCGTGACAAGGCACGAGCATCTACAAGTGCAGGCGTACACAACACAAGTGACAACTTTCATGCATGTGTCTCCACCAATGTACCCTCACTTGCAGGCTATCCACTATAGCGCTCTCCTGAGCGAGTCACTCATTTACAAAGTCACTACAGACCCTTTTTCTCTGCAGTCAAGGTGCACCACACAATTTGCAATTTTTCAACCACGTGTACACATCAATCATACAATGACTATTCTGTCACAATTTTAACTTACAATTTTATCATTGTAGGCACATTATTTTAACAGTTCTTTGTCTCACTGTTAGCGTTTGTCTAAAGTATCACTTTGCAAATATCTTGGTTCTTTCAATCCAGCAAGGTAAGGAAAGAGGCTCACCAATTCTCACAGAAGATCAACAGATGTTGAAGGTGTGCACAGGTGTCCTCTTTTCACCTTGGCAGGATCTCTCCTTTTCCTCTTGGATCCAGGTCATGGCACCAATTTGTTGGAATTCGGTGAAATTGCTTCAATATTACTGTACTTGCGAACTAACTAATAAAACTTTTAACACAAAGAACTTTAGTCTGGACCCCTGTTGAAGGAGAAAGAAAAGACTGTTTATTGATGGTCTTCAATAAAGCAAGGCTTCACAGGCGATGGTCGGCTCAGCAGAGTTTCAGATGTTACACTCACAAAGTCTTGTGCTTACAGTCTCACACCTTACACACTCCTCAACCTGTCGTGGTCCCGTCTCCCTCTGCTCCCGAGGGCAACCCTACAGCAACCTAAATAGTTAGAAGCACTTACACAAGCCTGGTAGGATGTTTAGGTTTGCTCAACCTTGCCGTGCCCTGAGCACTGGCACCTAATTGGAAAAACACTGCTTCAAAAGGTATCCTTGTATTGATAGCGAGCACACACTGTCACAAACCTTGACAGGGGAGGCAGAGTAGGAGAGTAGGTTAAGGGGTACACTGAGTGGTACCACCAAGCAGTATGCATCTATATCACCCAAGGCAGCCATGCGAAAAGCCTAGAATACGAGGTAGAGGTCACATGCAAAGAGTGGACCCGAGCCCAAGGTACGAGGTATGGAACTAATATATCAAAGTAGCACCCATTAAGTGGTTAAACATAGAGTGACTGAACTAAGAACTACTACATAAGTGTATGAAATCAGGCCTGCACCACATACACGTGATCACAGTGTGCACGTGTGCATGATTAGTTCAATATCACATGGGAGTGTGTGTCACATAACCTGATTATGTGATCACCCTAAAACTACATAAACACAATCACCATTATACTGTTTATGCTAATTATGCCAGACTAATTATTATATTGCTTACTACTATGATAAATTGATAAATTGATAAATTTAAGTGTATCATAAAGAATGCAATGAATGAGACATGTCGTTGTTTTTCTTAAGAGGCCACTGAGTTTAAATAGCTGTTTCTTCTTGTGAATTTTTGTATATTATGTTGTATATCTCGTACTTTATGTTGTATATGTTGTATTTTTAATATATTGTGAGTCTGTACGGCTGCTATCTTGGCCAGGTCTCTCTTGTAAAAGAGCTTTTTGATCTCAATGGGACTTCCTGGTAAAATAAAGGTAAAATAAAATAAAATAAAATACTACGAAAAATGATCACTAAATAATCACCATTATTCTTCACCTAGCTCGATCGGAGGCGTGCCCAGTGTGTGAGCCATATGAGGGACCCCCAGGTTAGGTTGACCCCGGTGTGAGGGACCCCAGAGTTGGGTGAAGCACGAGTGAGTGAGGCACCCTGGGATGGGAGAAGTACGGTGGGGGAATGCGCGAGGGACGCCTCTGGGCATGAAGCGCATGGGCGCACTTCCCAAAGGGGAGGGCAGTGTGACAGAGTGCTGTCACTACGGTTGAGTATGCGTTCTGACTGCCATACCAAAGAGCCTGGCTCTTTAGCGTTGCGGTCAAGCTGCAATTTTGGTACCCCGTAGACCCGGATTTGAGGCCGGGTGGGGTGACTGCCCTCTCCCTTTGCTACAAACCCTAACCCTAAATTAGTGAACAATGTGTTCTAATTGTGATTGCGCATGGAGAGCTTGTGTGGCCCTGGAGAATGCTTCACTCCACAACTCAATAACGGTTCATAATGAACTCACAATGATATGTGGAAGGACTGTGTGTGTGTGTGTGTGTGTGTGTATTGTGAAGATGCTGTCTTCACTATGGACACTTTTCCCTCAAATTTTGAATCATGACTGTTTATGAATGTGTTTAATGGCCCTGTGTAAGTTCATTAACAAATCTTGCTGAAACAGAGGGGGCAGTTTCACCTGTGAACTAGGTTCAGAAGAAGGTTGCTGTCCCATTGGTGTGTCAGTCAGAAGACAGGAGTCAAGTTTCCAGTTCAGAGCTTTAGTGAGGGATTGCAGGTGTGTGTGTGAGAGAGCCCATGTTACAGAGACTATTTGTGTGTATGTAAGTGTGTGTTGTGTAGCCCGGATGAGAAAACTACATTACCCCAAAATTCTGTTTATTTACAATCAGTCATGTTTAAGTTTTGTAACAGTTCATTTATCTTGAGTATTTAAAAGTTGAAATTCATTAACATTAATTAATGATGTGTTTGAATTAATATTCGATATAGTCCATGATATATTTTAGTTATAAACCGATTTTCCTCATTTTAAATGTTAATTGGGTTAAGCTATGTCACTCAGAATTAGTCCTACTGTGATTGGGCAGTGGGAGGGACATAGGATGAATGGGGACCAGCGAAGAGGGAGAGTTGCTGGAAAGTTTGCGGTGGGAGAGAGAAACACAAAAACCGTTAATTTAGGCACTGTTTGCTCACTCTGATGAATTTATTTGGTCAGAAAGATATCTTGACAAAAGATATAGAGGTGAGTTGTAAGCAGTGGCTATAAGTAGCGAGGAAGTGTGGCGAAAGAGTGGGAGCTAGTATAGTCATTAGCTCTCCCAGCTTAATGTGTAATTACCGTTAAGATTAGCCTCAGCGCTAGCTAGCTAGCTAGCGTCAGCGCATCACTGAAGTGTGTGCGAGATTTCAGGACAGGTAGAGCCCACGCGTGACCGGAAAAGCCGTGTGGTTCCCCTGTTGAAGTTTCCCGGTAAGGAAAGTGGATCAACGCTCACCTGCGACCAGAAGAAAGCAGCCTGTCTTCCCCGTTTCACTGTTCCAAGTTTTCACTGTGTTTTGCTCCTGTGAGTGAAGTGGCAGTTGTGTTTTGCCTCACCGCACCCCAGCTTCGAACAGGCCTGCAACGTTTGTTATTTTGAGCGTGTGTTTGGTGTGTGTGTGTGGGCCCACAGTTTAAGTGTGTATGTATTTCAGGTATGTGTGTATGTATTTCATGTATGGGTGTAAGTGTATTTTGAATTGTTGTTTATAATACGTTAGCCAAGGATTGGCTAGCTGGTTAATTAATGCTCATATTGTTCATAGGAGTGTAGGATACAGTACTTTACAGTACAGTGCAGTATTTCCAGTTTATGCTTTCACAGGGTTGGTTACCTTTATTTTGTTTCATTTCATATTCATGTTTAGTACTGTGTTGCAACCAAAACAGAAACTGACTATATAGAAATTAATCTGAACAAAACTAATCTTGTTTAAATAAAAAATATATACATTTTGCATTCTAGCACAGTGTCTGGTTGTAGTTGATAATAGGCTTTAAAAAAGACTGGTCTTACCAATCGTAGGCTCCGAGTGAAGGTAACACTTTAACTCTAGATAAAATCACGAACCCAAATGCCCTATTTTCCCAGTTTTCAATTCAATACCAGGTGTATATAATACAGACGGGGGTGGGGCGCTACAGTTGTTTCCTGCAAGGGAATGAGCAAGAACAAGGAATTAGGTGAGTACTGTCATGGATGTGAACAATTCACACTACATTAAATACCACAACTACATGGATATTGCAGTGGACTGGAAGCCCTCTACACTAACACAAATGTAACTTAACTACACCCTCAGTTTCCATACAGCTTAGCGTTCATGAATTTCCTCAGCATGCAATTGGTACGCTACTCTTGGTTAAGCAGCACAGCGCTTCTCTCACAGCCTTGGTACACACAATCCGGCTGTGAGCTTGTAGCGGTTAGGTTGCCTACTGCTTAGGAGGCTGCCACCTTACACTACTGCACATGTGCAACAAGACTTAACCCTAACCATAACAAAAGCTGTAACCCTAACCCTGCACCTAACCTTAATCCTAACTTTTACCCTAACCCTGTCCCTAGCCCAAACCCTAATGCTAACTCTAATCATACCCCCAACTCTAACCCTAACCATTAGCATAACACAAACTCTGACCCTATCTAGGTGCAGAGAGGCGTTTTTCTTTTTAGAATTGGTGCATTTTGTTAAGTTTGAGGCTTTTCTTACAAAATACTTGCAGTAAACCTAATTCACCACTAAGGGCGGCACTAAAGAGGAGTGAGCACACTGTGCCTCTCACTTTTCTTAAAATAATTGTTAAAAATGAATACAAATTTCAATCACTGCTGCCATTATTCTTCACTGTGAATGGTGAAACTTGATCACAACATTATTGGAAGTCTTGAGGTCTTCCCACCTTTGACCTCAATGGCAGCGTAAAGTTTCCCCCCACAGACACGGGAAGTAAATGAGCCAGGGCTTTCAAACTTGGCATACACAATCTCTACCGACAGCAGATGACGTGACCCAAAAATCAGGACTGTGCTCTGCTTCCACGAATTTATGCAAATTTTTAAACTTTTTTTTGTAGGCAATATAATGGAATGGTAGGCCTCAGCATAACATTTCACCCCAGGGATAGGGGAAGGAAATGAGCCAGGGCTTCCAAACTCGGCATGCAAACTCTCTTTCGACAGGAGATGACATGACCCAAAAATCAGGACCATGCTCTGCTTCCACAAAATCGTACAAATTTTTTTTGACATCTTTCTTATCGGCCATGTAACCCTAAGGTAGGCCTCAGCGTACCATTTCACCCCAGGGATACGGGAAGGAAATGAGCCAGGGCTTCCAAACGTGCATCCTCTCCACTGTGAGGAGATGACATGGGCAAAAAATCAAGACTGTGCTCTGCTCTCGTGAATTTTGGCAAATTTTTTTCTGGAAGCTTGAAGCTACTTAGACTCAGAATCACTAATAGGCAAACCGACAACTACATTGCTAAACATCCCCAAGATTTTCCCTCCGATTTGTTTAACCCATTACAGGTACACATGTGTTCCCCTTGACTCAATGCCACATGGATTTTTCTTCTCATTCTTCTCATCAAGTTTGCAATCGCAATCAAGAAAACGCTGTTACAGAAATAAGAATGACATCGTTTCACACGAAATGAAGCTTTTATTAAGTTAAAAATGACATCAAGTTTCATATAAAATGATGCTTTTCATAAATGTTTTAGATAATCGGTTTTAAGAATAACACCAAGGTTTATATAAATGATGCATTTCTTAAAATTCTTAGATATCAGTCTTAAAAATTACATCAAATGATTCTTCCCTTAATATTAAGAATGACATCAAATTTCATGTAAAATGATGCTTTTTTTCACGCACACGAAGTGACACTTAGTCATTTTACAGACCGCATAGGATAGTCCGTATCCCGGTGCGGTGCCCCCGTGGTCAAAGGCTTTGGTCTCACAACTCAAATCTTCGCACACTTGCTGTGACTGAACCGAACATCTGACTGAGAACAAACAAACATCGTTGGACTCGGCTTGGCCAGGGGTACCACATATCTGAGCCCTGGGTTGATGCGGCGCCCCCTGTGGTCAAAGTGTATAACTTGCTACTCGCGAATGAGCTACGGGTCCGGCTCTCACTTATGTCGGACCGCTGGGGGAGGCGACTTGGGATCCCGAGTTTCAGCCCAATCACACTTTCCTAGCTCACATGGCGACCTTTCAAATGTGCCCCCCACTTTCTAGGGGGCGCTATGGGCCGATCTTATTTTTCCCCCCAGAAAAAATGATCTCCTGCCAGTATTACAGTCCTGTAAGGCCTCTTTTCTTTTGGCGCGTCAGACCCAAAATGTCCGATAGACGCACTTTTCAGAAATGTGGTAGAGGGTCCCCAGACCTTCCCGGGCGTATATTTTGGGGCGCCTCCCTTCCTCCGTTCTCTCGGGAGAGGCCGTCAAACATCGGCACGTCCTATGGGAAATTTGAATGGGACTGTTGTGCAGACTTTGCAAGTTCACGGATGCCAAAGGAAAAGAGATACGGCTCTTGAACTCAGCATGCACGCTCTCTAGTGAAAGGAGATGGCACCCGTAAACAAACGAGACTGTGCTCTTCTCTGTTGAATTTTGGCAAATTTTTCAAATAATTATTGTAGGCAATGTAAGTCAATGGCCTACATGAATGGGAGCCTTCCCACTGAACAATAACTACATTACCCAACATCCTCAGCATTTTCCCTCCTTTTTTAAACCAATCACATTTAGACATGTGTTCCCCTTGACTCAATGCCACACGGATATCCAATCGCAACCAAGAAAATGCTTTTTCAGAAATAAGAATGACATCAAGTTTCATATAAATGACACTTCCCTCATTTAAGAATGACATCAAGTTTCATATAAAATGATGCATTTCTTAAATGTTTTAGATATCTGCTTTAAGAATGACATCAAGTTTAATATATAAGTGATGCTTTTCTTAAACTTGGTATTTAAGAATGACAACAAGATTCACATGAAATGATGCTTTTCTTCATACATGTAAAATACATGTAAAATGACACTGTCATTTTCTATTAAAAAAGTGACAACGCTCAACATTGGAACAAAACAGGTTTTATTGATAAAAGGAGAATAGAAACAAAACTGTACAAACATGGTTTAAATGTACATTGTACATTAATAGTAATAAATTCAAAAACCACTTTTTTTTAATGATTTACATTACAACCTATTTACATGATACAGTATACACATTTACATTTTGTTATGACCTTTACATCAAAAAAATGCTTTCCAAACAAATGTTATACAATTACAGAACTTTACAAACAAAATTATTATTAATAATGTAGTAGTAATAATATTATTATGATTATTATAAAAAATAATGTTTTAAAAGGAAAAAAACATCAGCGACCTTCTGTCAGTTACTTCTTTGGGGCTTTGTCTCTTATCAAAGAGAAAAAGGAAATGTTAAAGTAAACAACGTGTAGCATAACTGTCCTTTTGTTCAGTTCACAGTTTCACACTGTAGAAAAAAGTCAGAAAGATGACAACTTACCTTTTGAGCCTCAGCACCAGCACTCTCATATTGTCCTTTGTGAGCCTGAGTCTTTTTGCTTCCTTCAAGAGCTTCACGTGATGGCTCAGGACTTCATCAATCTGGGTAAGTCAGAAGTAATGGTCAAGATTATTGTGGTGTCAAGCTAACTTCATTTCAAGTTTACTTTTTTTTTTTTTTTTAACAAAAGCAATTGTACATCACCTACCAACCTTGACAGATGTCCTCCACTGAGTAGGGGGAGAACGCCTGCCTGACAAGCTGTTGAAACTTGTCTGAGTATGACATTGTTCTCCTTTTCACACCTTCTGGGGGCCTCTTTGGAAGGGGACTCGGCCGGCCATGTCCACTCCTCAGCCAGCTGCAAAAAGGTAAGTAATTTATCTTTATACATTTAACACATTTCCAGTTTCCAGGATCAGACTCCTCAACCAGCTGCAAAAAGGTAAGTAAGGTGAATAATTAATTTTTATACATTTACACATTTCTAGTTAATCAAAGTCATTTTTCTAAGTCAGAAAGGCTTTCTTCCACACCTCATGGAGAGGGGAACTCGGTGTGTCCTGGGGATCCGAGTCACCCTTCCTGGCCTCCATTGTGCAAGCCTCCCCCTTGTTTGAGCTCTGACACAAAGAGAAACATTACGTTGACAAATGTTGCATCACTTACTCAATTCTTGTACTTACCTCATCCAAATCGTCCTTACCTCATCTGATTCCAAAAACACTAGTTGTCTCCTTTTCTGGGTCCTCGGGACATACACCTGTGAAGAGGTGCCCTCTCCTGGATCCTGACAGGCAGAGAAATACACCAGTTTCATATATGCCATAATGACAATCATTGAGGGTGTATTCACTACTAAACCTTCTCTTGCAGCAACAAACTAACCCTAACCCTAACCCCTAACCCCTAACCATTACATCTGGATCTTGAGGAGCCTTGTGTACAGGTGCACGCAGACATTCTTCCACAATCCTTCTGCACTCATGGGACTTTTCTGTGTCTAGGTCGGCCACGTAAAATCTTTCAGCGGTGGTCACATCGTGGCACATGGCGTGGGCCACCTGCTGACGTTCCGCCTCAGGGTGGTCAGAAACCTGGTAAAAAGAATGTTTACAAATTAAGCAAAAGTAGCATATGAGCTCAGTTTGTCATTAGCATTCACTTCTTTAAAGCATGGTTCAAAATAAGCACTTACCAGTGTTGCCACACTGCTTCTTATGAGGGCGACTGTTGGCATCCCAGTTAGACGCAGCGATCGCCACGCCTGGACAATGTATTGAGTGGTTGAGCTGGTGCCCAAGGGAACCGAAGAAAAAGGTCTTCAGGTTATTTTCAAAACCTGGCAGTCTGCTCTGGAGAGCTGAAAACTGTAAGAACCACTCCAGCTCCTCTTTTCTCAGTGGCAAGCTTGCCCGCCCAAACTTCGCAGAAGTTTGTGGCGGGCAATGGGCACCAGGTAGACCCCTGTTGGGTGTGATTGGCACTGACCAAAGTCTCTTGGGGTCATGTTAGTGAGGACCCCTTTTCTATGGCCAGTGACCACATACACGTACCCCAACAGGAACCCAACCATGTCGGCAAATATGTTCCTGTCCTTGGGATGTCTCCTGAGCTTGCCTGAAACCAAAACAGAAACATATCAGGTTGCATCACACAAATTGATGTCAAACCGTTTCACGCACAAATCACTTACCCAACAGCCTGGGGATCTTCTTTTTAGCAGCGGACAAAAATGTCAACATATCTGCCCTGGTCAGCAATTTAGCTGAAATAAAAGTATTTTAAAAAATTAGGGCTCAATCACAATTGGACATAAGGATCACATATTCTCACAATACATACTTTACTACATAATTAGCACTTTTTTGCCTTATGCTCCTGTCTGCTGAGCATAATGGAAGAAGCCAGACCCCTCTTGGCCATCTTCAAAATTCCAGACAAGAACCGCCTGGCTGCAGCGGGCAGCCTGACTTGCGGCGGCCTCATTTCCCCCAAAAAGGTTAAGAAATGGACCGCCATGTCAATATATGCCTTTACTGCCAGGCGGCTGTATGTCCTCTTTGATAACTCCCTCAACCACCTGAAAGAAGAAACGGATGAGAGGACAAATGACCTGCCTTGTGTGTGCAAGCTTAGCTTGCAGACTGCAGTGTGAAAAGAAGCGGCAGCTGGCATCATGAAGCCACTCACTTCCGTGCCAGTTGGAAGTTGCCAAGGAACTTCAGGTTGACTGGCGGGTTGCCAGGGCTGCCATTCATGAATTCTATAAATTTCCTGACCCTGGAAACCCACTGGTGGGCATTATCAAGTGCTTTAGCCTCTGGACTAAAGCTTCTCATATACTGACAATATTCCTCCATTAGTAGATCTGTAAAAGGATAAACAATTGGAATTTGGTATCCATAATTAGGATCAGTACAGCGCTTCTGCACATCCTGCAAAACAAAGGTGGGAAACCCGCAACATAAGTAAGAAAGTATGGAGGTAAGTACTGTTTTTTTCAGGTTTTTTCTTACCAAATGGAGATGGAGATGATATGCCAAGCTGCGTTGCAGCACCTGGCTCATGCTGCTGTCCAGTCATGGAGTCTATGGTGTTTTGGAGCACGGACACCCTCCTCTCCAGCTTCACAAACCGAGACTCCTGTTCCTCCTCAGGAGTGGGCACTGACAGAAGGGCATTCAGCCTCTTGTTTATCACTGTAATTTTTACCTGTTTCATGTAATCCTCGGTATCCTAACAAAAATAGTTTGCATAACAGGTGATGATTACGATTCAGTTGTACAGCCCTTGTTTAAATGTGCATGTAGCATGTGTAGAAAACACCTACTCTCAAATTATGATTGTTGAAAAGGTGCAGGTTAAGTCTTGCAATTCCCTTCTTCTCACACCCCTCAACAGGGCAATCCATTTTCCCACAGAACCTGTCAGACACATGATGAAGTTAACAAGGTCTATGGGTGAAAATGGTACCATCTTGGATTACTTCTAAACAATAGTTAGAAATGTCTTACTTGAGACTCTGCCTGGCCAGGAGCAGCTTCCGCTGTTCAGCACTGAAAATGTTGTGTGTTTTTGCTAGACGAGTGTTAACATTCTTGTAAATGACCCTGCAGAGAGGGCACCGTGTCGGTCTGTTCACCTGCAATGACAATTTTACATAATGGTGTGAAACAATTAAATACAATGAAAATTGACATCAACTCTAACAGAGGAAAAATACTCTTTTAAGAGTGTTATAAATATGATTAAAATTGACATCAACTTTAACAGAAGAAAAACACTCTTTTAAGAGTGTTGTAAATATGATTAAAATTGACATCAACTTTAACAAAAGCAATAGGTTGTTTTAAGATATATGACATTTCATGTTAAACTTCAGGTCATTTTAAACTGGTGAAAGGCATTAATTGCTATTAAATAATACATTTTATTTAATCAAAGAAATGAACATGGTACTTACCATGATTTGGGGAATGCTGTCATCAAAACAGCACCACAAACTTAGTCAAGCTTTTCCCTGAAGAGACCAGAATTGAAGAGTTGCTGTTGTTTGCATTCAAAACATTAAATATTTTCTAAAAACATTAGGACAGTGATAAACAGTGCACAACATTAAACAATTTGTCAATTGAATCATGCAAAATGGCTGTCTTCTTTTTCTTCTGGAATCTTCCATGTATTTATACCCCAGAATCACTAAGGGGCATAGCAACAGCTATTTTAGGCAACATCTCAGCATTGTCCCTCCTTTTTTAACCAATCACAAAACAGACATGTTCACTCAATGCCACACGGATATCCAATCACAACCAAGAAAACGCTTACACAGAGACAAGAATGACATCGTTTCATATTAAATGACACTTCAAGTTTCATATAAAATGATGCATTTCTTAAACAGCAGTGTAGCATAGTGGTTAAGGAACAGGACTCATAACCGAAGCATTGCCGGTTCGATCCCCGCTGGGACACTGCTGCTGTACCCTTGGGCAAGGTACTTAACCCACAATTGCCTCAGTAAAATATCCAGCTGTATAAATGGATAACATTGTAAAAAGAACTGTAACCTATATAACTCGCTTTGGATAAAAGCGTCTGCCAAATGAATAAATGTAAATGTAGATATTAGTTGTAAGAATGATATCAAGTTTCATATAAATGACACTTCACTCATTTAAGAATGACACCATGTTTCATATAAAATGATGCTTTTCTTAAATGCCTTAGATATAGGTTTAATAATGATGTTAAGTTTCACCAAAATGACACTTTTTCTTAATGTTAAGAATTACATCAAGTTTCATATAAAATGACGCTTTTCTTCATGCACAAGAAGTGACACTTAGCAGTTTCACAGGCCACTGCCCACTTGGATCCTACACATTGTGGTAGGGCAGAAGTACACTGCCATGGTTTTGATTAAGAACGACACCAAGTTTCATATGAAATGATGCTTTTCTTAAATGCCTTAGGTCTAGGTTTAATAATGATGTTAAGTTTCACCAAAATGATGCTTTCCTTAATATATTAAGAATGACACCATGTTTCATATAAAATGATGCTTTTCTTAAATGCCTTAGGTATAGATTTAATAATGATGTTAAGTTTCACCAAAATGACGCTTTTCTTAATATGGTATTAAGAATGACAGAAAGTTTCACAAAAAGATTAAATTGAACTGTTCAAAAAATTTGTGTAAAAATTTAATCAGGCAAATGATTTATAAAGTTAACATTAAGAAACAGAACATTTTAGTTAATAATTCTGCCATTTTTAACTAAAATAATCTGAGAAGGTGAAAAGATATGAATAGGGTTGAAAATGTTAAGATTTGCATCATTCTTAGCATGTGCTCACATGCGCCACCTAGGGGATTTCGTTGGAATTGAAATTTAAGAATTATAGTCACGAAATTTAAGAAAGTGGTCAGGCCTCTCAAGTGCCATTGACTTAACATTGAAGTCTGACCCCGCTTGAAAGGAACACCATCATTTTTAGAAAGAATGTGTCAGCGTAATGTTAAAGACATGTAAGAATTGTGTCAAAAATTTAAGAAAAGTAGCGCTGCACCTAACCCTAATTATGCCCGCTCAGGGGCCAAAAAAGTAATTATTGACGTCAGTTGTAACTTTCCGACACTTTCGGTAAAAAATGCATGCAGTACCCCACTCTGACCACTAGGGCGGCGATGCAGTCCACGGTTAAACTTGACGTCATTTGTAACCTATTTGCTTAGAAACTTTAAATGATTCACCTGATTTTTTCGTAACTCTCGACATGTCACTTTTCTTAACCCTCAGATTACAAATGACATCAATTTTCACTCATCCGCTGACATCAACTTTCATACAAAATGACCCTTTCCATAATATTGTTCTTTAGAATGACGCCAAGTTCAATCAAAACAATGCTTTTCTTAAACGTTTTAGGTATTGGTTTTAATAATGATGGTAAGTTCCACCAAAATCATTTTCCTTGATGTTAAAAATGACGTGGAATGATGTTTTTTTTCATGCACGCAAAGTGACACTTAGACATTTCACAGGATGGTTCGTATCCCGGTGCGGCGCCCGCCGTGGTTTTGGTATAACTCGCTACTTGCAAATGAACTACGGGTCCGGCTCTCACTTATGTCAGACTCCTGAGGGAGGCGACTCGGGATCCTGACTTTTGGCCCGATTGCACTTTCCTAGCTCGTACCGCGACCTTCCAAAGTTGTGCCAAATCGCACTTTCTAGGGGGCGCTACGGGCCGCCTGTGGAGGCCAGCTGCCTGAAACTCGGGGGATGGCCTCGGCCTCCTGGAATGCTTCTGCGTGCTGACTTTCGTGTCCCTCGGACGTTCTGGTGCCCGCCTCATTTTTTCCACCCACAAAAAATGACCTCCTGCAGGTGTTAGAATGCTGTAAGGCCTCTTTTCTTTTGGGGCGTTGGACCCAAAATGTCCGACGCGCGCTTTTCGGATATGTGGTAGAGGGTCCCGGACCTTCCCGGCGTATATTTTGGAGTGCCTCCCTTCCTCCGTTCTGTCGGGAGAGGCCGGCCAAACATCGCCCACGTCCTATGTGAAATTTGAATGGGACTGTCGTTTTGGAAACTTTGTAAGTTCACAGATGCCAAAGGGAAAGAGATACGGCTCTCAAACTCATAGCGCGTGCTCTCTGGTGACGGGAGATGACACCCGTAAACGATCGAGACCGTGCTCCTCTCTGGTGAATTTTGGCAATTTTTTCAAATTATTACTGTAGGCAATGTAAAGTCAATGGTATGCCTCAACGTAACATTTCCCCCCACGGATATGGGAAGCCAATGAGCTAGGGCTTCCAAATGTGGCTCTCACACTCTCTCGTGACAGGAGATGACACGTGCAAAAACTTAAGACCGTGCTCCACCCTGGTGAATTTTGGCAATTTTTCCAAGTAATTAGTGTAGGCAACGTTAAGTCAATGGTAGGCCTCAACGAACGCGTTTCCCCCACGGATATGGGAAGCCAATGACCTAGGGCTCCCA